>NQII01000031.1:37704-105240 GCA_002778355.1 Clitarchus hookeri | reverse complement strand
CGCTTACCCCTCACTCTGGAGGAACTAGAGGTTTATTGTACATGCCCAGGCAACGAACAAGGACACTATATTGGATGAACAAAAACCAAGGCAAGAAACAATTAACCAGAACTCGGAATATGCAAACTCCAGCAACGGATATGGTTATCAAGATGGTAAAGAAAATAATCCACACGTCTGTGGAAGAAGGGGGATCAAAAATGAGTTCACATGCCCCTCTTCCCGCCACAGTTACGTCTCCGAAGAAAGGATTTGCAGAGGAAAAATACGTATACTAGAATAGTGCTGCTAAGGCATATCTTTATTAAAAAATGTATTGTACTTGTGCAAGAAAAATCCTTGTAAATTCAGTTGCTGAGAAAACCCTTTGTATAACTACAAAGAGTTTTCTTGTAAAATCTGCAAAACATTTATTTGTAATATTACCAATGATAGCTTTGTATTACAATGTGCATTAATGAAAAGTGTTCATAATTTTTTTTTTCTAGAAAACAAATGTGACAAATTAATAATAACAAGTAACTAAAAAAAAAATTATTTGAAAAAATTAGTTACGAAAAAAAAAAGTTACACTTTGTCAGCTAGAACCCATACCTATTTCGTTATAAGCCCTCACCCTTTACCACAAAACCAACTTCACATACAAATTTAGCAATAATTTATATAGTAAATATAGCTGCAAGTGCCTACAAATTATTATGACGTTATTTGATTAAGATATATTTATGTGTCATTTTAAGAGTTCTGTTGTTGAGTTGAGATATTTGGACGGCTTTCAAAAACGAGGTCTTGAGAACCGATTTAAGAATTGTGTGTAGCTAGAACAGTCAATGAGTATTACGGTCACGTTTTATTGAAACAGTCTTTTTATATTGTATATTTGAGTTGTTTTAAGTAGTTTACGTTATTCAAACATGCAATATATTTCTTTTTACACGCAACTACACTTTACATCACCCATAGTTTTTGCACAACTAGCTATATACGGTTTTTCGTTGTTGAGCGTTCGCCATTTTCCTGAAGCTCGTGGATACGAGTCAGTATAGTACAAATATTTCTTGAGGTCTATCACATGCACGGCCCTTGTAGTTTTACAAACGAGTACTTCTACAAGATATATATTTGTACTTATTACAAGCATTTATAAAATTACAAACAATTTCGCAATAAAAAAATACAAATTATTTTACAGTGTAGTAGATTCAGAAATGACCCCAGGATGATAGGGAAATCAGGGTTGTAGGCAGGATTATCAGCGACCACCCTCACCTTCCAGGCAACCTGGCAATAGATGTAGTTAGTCATACAAGGCGATATAACAACACAGTAAGAAAAAATGTAAAAAAGAGCTTCGCTGTAAAAAAGGAATATAATGGAGTGGAGAGATTTGGTCGACTTTTAACATCGTGGTCTAGAGAGCCAAAATATGTTAGAGAAAAAAATATTTACGTGGCCAAAGAGTAAGCAAAAGACCAAACAGAGAAGAGAAAAATCGAAAACAACCCGAATGATCTCCAATACCCCCTGCAATACACTGAATGAGGACAAGTATGTGAGTGATAAGGAAGCATGACCTGCCTTTAGCTGGCCATGTGTGTGTGTGTACATATATATAAGGTAGAAAGATAGTGCTTGTCATCTCGTCGACAACGAGATCATTAGAGACAGAGAAAGTTGCTCAGATAAGCAGGGAGGGGGACGTAGTCGGCATTCACATGGAATAATATCGGAAAAAACACGGAAAATCAAATTCAGGATGGTCGGACTGGGATTCGAACCGCAGGTCCTCCCGAATACGAGTTTGGAGCTTTACCGCTGCTCCACCTAACTCTGTTTTACTTCGGTGCACTTCAAAGCCCATGTACTGAAGATTCAGATTGTTAGATTTCGATTTAAAATGGAGACGTTCATCTTATCTGCCTTCCTCTTACATATGAAATTAAATTGTATTATTTGGCATCTACGAATGTTATGTCATTTCTGATATAACAGTGATATATATATAGCCGGGCACAAGATTCTCGTAAATAAATATTGGAGTACACTTATGTGAAATAATGAACAAATAAATTCCCCCTGAGATAGATCTAGCAGTAATATCGCATATGCGCCCATTTANATATATATATAGCCGGGCACAAGATTCTCGTAAATAAATATTGGAGTACACTTATGTGAAAGAATGAACAAATAAATTCCCCCTGAGATAGATCTAGCAGTAATATCGCATATGCGCCCATTTAGCTACTGATAATATAGGTTCACGATAAAGTGAGCACTCTTGATATCAACCTATGAATAAAATCACATGCCTTTAATACTTACACTTTAACGTAAGTAATGACCGCAATACTCACAGTTAAGTTGCCAGCGACTACCAGAATTTGTTCCATGTTTTAACGTCCTACAAGTAGTAAAGATAAAAACTGTTGTCATCTAGAATTCAGTTTCTTTTTGCTGTACGTAAATAAGAATAAAATGTAGTGTTATTCTAACACATTTGTTTCTTACTCTTTCACATCATCACCTGGCTTTCACAAGGTCCAAGTTGGGTGGTTCATTGATTTGTTTTGGTATTTGTTTTCCTGTCCGTGCTCGTGTGTCAACAAAACAGCGGCTTACGAGCAACGTGATTTAAAATGTTTCTTTGTATCTTTTGAAATAATTTCTCCGCGAAGGTAATAAATAAAATAATTGTATACTTACAACATTTTCTGAGATAAGTGGCATTGTTTGTTATTTAGTACTGCTGTATTTCTACGTAGTTTACTGTCTCTGAAATTCTTAAAATTTCACATTATATACCGACCTATAAAATTGCTTCTTCATGCAATTAAAACCGGTATAAATTTTAAACCTCGAATAAACTTGAAGAAACTTCGGTGGAGCATATTTTGCTATAATTGCGATATGTGTTGCAATTATGAAATCTAAAATAAAAGTGTACGTGTTATTTAGTATTTCGGTGATTCTCATCTTGGGATCGTAGAGTTAATATCTCGGTACGATGTCACTCGTTTTGAAACAATAACAGCAAGAGAACATTTTACAATGCACATGAAACATTCCTCGAGAGTTAAGGAAAACGTTAAAACAGTTTTATAACGTATGTCAGAGCGGTTTAAATTATATGAGCCGAAATGTTAAACAGTAAGTACTTATTTCCATGAATATCCTTAAAGGTAAGTAAATTAGGGCTAAATTATATTCTGCATTAACTGTGTGGATGCAGTTTCATGAAATTAATTGTCATTGGCTAGCTATTGTGTTTTTAGTATTGTGGTAAAGTTACGTTCATATCAGCATTTTTATTTTACGAGTGAAAATAAATTTTTTTTCGTAAGTAAAGCAGTAGGTCTTAGCAAACTGTGTGTTATGTGCTTTTAAAACTGTGTGACTGAACGGATTTTCACGAAACTTGCATCAAATGACAAATGTCTTTGTGTAAGTATGCTTGAAAAATTTGGATCAATTATGTTTAGTCATTGAGTTTCATGACAATTAATTTTGTTATGGTACTCGTAACGCACCCGCCATTTGCTTGTGCGTAGCCTTGTTTTAAAATATTGAGCTGTGAGGTATTTATCCAATCTATGTATATTCATAAATGTTGTTAAAAATAACTCTTNCTTGTTTTAAAATATTGAGCTGTGAGGTATTTATCCAATCTATGTATATTCATAAATGTTGTTAAAAATAACTCTTTGGTTATTTAACGATTGGGTGAGGCATATTGTCTTCTGTTTGAAGGAGTTAATACACCGTTTTATCTAAAAGTTTGTATTTATTTAATGAGCAAGCATTTCAGCACTTTTTAAAGGTGAACATTCGAAAAGACTTGACGTTTTTANCTTGTTTTAAAATATTGAGCTGTGAGGTATTTATCCAATCTATGTATATTCATAAATGTTGTTAAAAATAACTCTTAGGTTATTTAACGATTGGGTGAGGCATATTGTCTTCTGTATGAAGGAGTTAATACACCGTTTTATCTATCAGTTTGTATTTATTTAATGAGCAAGCATTTCAGCACTTTTTAAAGGTGAACATTCGAAAAGACTTGACGTTTTTATAACGGGGAAAAAATGTGTAAATCTTGTCCTGTTCCGTTGAAGACCTAAATCAAACATATTTTCTTCTTTCCTTGGAAGTGTTGACCACAGTAGAAGTCTTTAATTTACGTCTAAAGTAACGTGCACGTGTTTATATCGCTAATCACAATACCTACTACTTTTTATTGTTTATTTAATAGGTATGGAATTGGCATATGTATGAGACAGTTGATGTAAACGCCAGCTGAATACCATGTGGCACTTTTTATTTTGATAGTTACGCGGAAAGATACGCAGCCAATGGGATGATAGTTGGAATTTAACAAAGCTTTCAAAATTGCTCACTTATCCGTATACATGGACATAACGTGATGTACCAGCTGCAGACAGGAGAAGTGATTTGTTTTCGTGAATTCTTCCATATTGCATTACAAATGCCACGATAACAAAACATCAGTCTGCGACAGAAAATACTCATCTGTTTGATTTTGGAAGTTCGCAGTTGTCAATATTACTCACAAACTGTAAATATGTGTACATAACCTTGAAACGATCGTAAGAAAGAATTAATTTTTTGTCGTCAAAAATGTTTTTTTTTATGTTCTTTACACTTATTTTTCACTATTAAACAGTTTCGTTTATTAAACCATTCGATTTACTCTAAATGTATTTCTCTCGTGTAAAGTAAACTGTATATGAAATGACGAAATGATGTGCGTGTTTTTGAGATGATGGCTACAAGTATTTGTTGTTATGTGTAACCATAAACACAGGAACCGTTCCATCGGTAGCCATCAATTCATTTCGCACACAGGACCTAGAAAGAACATAAAATATCGCATTATTCCAGTTGATTTTACTCAATTTCTTTTTATGTTACAGTTAGACATATCTTAGATCAGTTATTACAAATATAGAAATAATATGTCTAATAGAAACACAATTTTTGTTACAAAATGCGGAATAGAAAACTACCCATTTAAAGTGGTTAAGATTTTGTTCTCTTAAACATGACAGAAACAGATAAAATAATTCATACAGCTTGAAGCATGTCGCATACTACAATAGGCTTAGCACCGTTACCACACCCTGCCATCTTATTAATACATATCCAGGGCAGGCAGCTGACCACGAAACTTTCAACACAGGGATTCACCCCCACAGAAGAACCGAGGCGCGACGGTCGCAGGGAAGGTCCTGAGGCTAATGGCTCGGGAAAAAACCTTCAGCCACGCCAGAGAAAACGGCGGCTCACGACGAAGGAAACAGGGGGAGCCCCAGACCAGAATTGTGCATACCTCAGCTCGGAAATTAGTACCATAAGAATCCCCACGACACCACCCTCACCCTTCCTCCACCCAGGTTGGAGAACACAATCCACTGACAATACACAAAATCGGGCACAAAAAAACGCCCGAGTTATACAGGAGAACTCCCCAATTCTCTCCCGAGAAATTGCTGACAAAGATAGCTTTAATATAGCAACGAACGAGTTAAATCGCGAGTGCAGCCGAGACTGAAGTTAGTTGTTCGGCAGCCGAGACGGAAGGGAGTTGTTCTGTAGCCTCGCCGCGAAGCGAAGGTCATTCAGTTGTTGTATCTTCATGCCGAGAGATGCGAGGCAGCCGGATGAGTCAGTCAACCGAGGCCGGGGTTCGGACCCCGGCAGAGGCAGAGTCAGTGACATAGTGTCAGTTGTAACCCGCGCCAATAGGCGACAGACAGGAGCAATGCCGAGACGCGAGATTAGTCAGTCGTGTGACGGGAACAGAACAGTCGTATCACCAAGTCGGGACCTGAAGCGCGATACCGAGCCAGCGAGTCGAGTGGTGGCCTCACGAGAGGCCCCAAACCGAGAGGAAGTAGACGGCGCCGGATGGCGACGGTCAGATGGGGGCTCGCCAGGAGCACCACATCGGGACGCAGTGCGATACCGAGAACGGGAGTGGAGTGGTAGCCTGAACGAAGGGCACCACGCCAAGAGAAGAGTCAGTCAGTTGTATTGTGGATTCGGAGAGGAGACGCGCTAAGGTCTCCGACTGGAACCGCCAGCCGAGATCGCAGAGACACCACAAGTCCCGAGAAACCAACCCCGGACTTCCGAGAAGGGACACCGAGCTGACCCAGCTACACCAACCAACGAAGACAACTCACCAAAAGCCGCAGTCACAGTAAAGTAAAAAGTCTCCATCCAAGCAGCCTTCCCCCCGACACATAGCATTCCGCCAACCCGCCCTTCAGGCCTACGATGTTAGGGGGAGCAGGGGGGGAGGGGGTAGGTCTCCAGCTCGTGTGTGTAAACACCCATGTTACTTTCAGTCAAATAAAATACTTGTGTGTTAACTAACTGTGAATAAGAGTATTTGTTAACCAGTACGCAACAGCTACAGGTGCCCTCAGTCTGCACCAAAGTTCAGTAACTTAGTACCCTACTAGACACCACTCTGTATAGCTCAGTTGGCAGTGGCGTCAAGCTCATAACTAGTACTCCATCAAATGTTAAAAATATCGCACACATATAACGCAAGAAATTAATTTCAATAATATTTTTTTCCAACTTTATATTTCCACGAATCGGTTTTATTAAAAAAAAATTATAAGAAAATTAATGTTATATTACATAAAAAATTAGTTTGGAAACGACTAACATTTATTCAAGCCGTGGTATGTAAATTATCCTTCATACATTCCATTGTATTAAGCATATCATTATTATCGACACAAAACGTAGCTATAGCATTTTATATATTTATTGGTTTATATGCATACATGCCCAAGCGTTATACGTACATATACTGTGTGCCTTATAAAGAGGTAATTAATTAACTAGTAAAAAATTTTCTTCCAGAAAACAGGTAAATTGATGTTTTCATTAAAATTGGAGATAGCCAACGACAAAAGTCAATATCTGCGGGAGAAAGTATTTTGGTATTGTGATATAATGAAGTATAAACTGGCTTATCTCTAAAATCACTTTCGATCATTGTGTACTTGAACTCCGTAGTTGGATTAAAACGCCTCAAGCTGTTATTTTCACGCATCGCTTAGTCTGAAATATCTGAGTGATGGCTTTCAACAAATAGACGAATTTTTAGAAAAGAACCCGGAAGAGGCTTTTTAATTAAAACATCATATTTTATCGCATAAAGGGCAAACATGATAAAGTATTGAGAGAAAAAAACAATTTAAATATCAGCACACTGACATATGTTAACTAAACGAAAGCCAACGCTTCAGATAGTTTTCCTGTGCTTTGGTTTAGTCATCTTTTATCAAAGTGAACAAATTTAATAGGTTCTTTCAAACTGATACTGTTGTTACATAATTACTTATGTTTAAAAAAAAACGACGAATCTAAAACAGTTTCAGTGGCCAACTATTTAAAATCCACGCCCTTCCAATAAGCCGATAAATCATAGAATTGCATTAATTAATACACTGCTAACATGCCTGTTGACATACCTGTCAGCATGTTCTTTTAATTATGTGAAATTATGGTCAGCGATGTTTTTACAAACTCTGAAGTCACAAGTACTCAGTTTATCGTAAAACCCCATCTATCGTGAGAATATTTGACTTATGGGTCTAATGTGTCTCGGCCTAAGGTCCTACTGTGGCAGCGCTTATTCATCCACCAAGGTGGATTACTTGGTAGGCATATTCTAGCTGGCAGACCTATTTCGATGGCTCCTCTCTCCTATCAACGTGGAATGATGTCTTTCTGAGATGTTCTGAATACCTGCATTCAACTGAGTAGACAACTACTCAGAGACGAGATGGCAATGAAGCAATTAAGAGATAATTTGGTTGCTCTTAGCATCATGGTCTTGAGAGCCGATGGGGGTGAAGCAAGATGGAGTGGGGTGGAGCAGCGCCGGAATGCAAGAGCGGGGAAACGGGAGATCCCCGAGAAAATCCGCCAACCGATGGCATCATTCGGCACGATTTCCACATGCGGAAATCCTAGAGTGACCCCAACGGGAATTTTACCTGGTTCACCTAGGTGGGAGGCGAGTAGTCTGACCACTACACCACCTCGACGAGATGGTGGGGCGATTCCTTTGATGTGGGCGTACCCATTCTCTAATTTGCTGCATGATGCTCGGGGAACTGACCTTACGTCTCATTGGCTTCTGTGTCTCATGAGAGGTACCCTATTGGTTCGGATGCCGGCTGACGAGTTAGTTACCAGGTGTTGCTTGGCGAACTGAGTTTTAACATTTTGCTGGCCAGTGACGCCATCTTGATGGCGGTGCGGCTAGAGTTCGCGGAATAAGCGGCTGTCATCTGTATATTCTTAAGGGTTCCGCCTGCCATCATTGTATTTCTCCTTTTTTGGCAGATAAGCTCGGGAGCTATGAGAGTTACGCTGACACGCCAAAGGCTCTGAACTGGCGTGCAGTGTTCTCGTAATGCTGCGTGGGCGTATGGGACGTTCAGAGGTGATCCTATCATTTTATTGAAGAAAAGTCTGTAGCAAGGTTTAATACGGGCTACTATCGTAGTTTGTTTAGTGTCCAGCTAGTATGTTTTAAGATACGGCAGTCTGAAAAAAGCAGTTTTCAAACATGTTGGAGGGCTCAAAAATAATATTTACAGTATGCGACGTAACTTTAAAGTACCATTCCATCCTCGTGCGAGCTATGATGTCTTTCGTAGGTAAACATAACGGGATCAGGTTTAATTGTGTCGTTAAAATCCAGGATTTCAAACACCTTGCAACGTAGTTCAAGCTTCAGGAAGGCGGAGCCCATAAGGTGATTCAATTGTAAAATATTATCTGTAAAAATAATGTTTGCGCGTATACGCGTATCTCAGCAAGTAAATGTCCTGGGAATACGATTCCTTGCCAGAAAAGATGAAAAGTAATGTTAGGATTATTCTAGAAAATATCGTGAAAACTGTTACCAATAGCATTTTTAGAGCTTACCTGCGCAGTTCCCTTAATAGGTAGGAGAAAAATAATACGGTACAGTTGTAGTTTAATCTATTGGCGTTCATCGCGTGTAAAAAATCTCGGGGCCATGTATTCTTAACGAGGTTTCGAAAGCCGATGAGAGTGAAGCAAGGTGAGTATGGAGCAGCACCGGAATGCAAGGGCGTGGACTACAGTAGACCTCCGAGAAAACCCACCGACCAAGTGCAAAAACCTGGAGTGACCCCGCCGGGAATCGAACCCGGTTGGCCTTGGTGGGAGGCGAGGGGTCTAGCCGCTACCCCACCGTGGTCTCGATACCGGGCACTGGAGCAGTGAGATGTTTTGATATGATTTTAGTAGCCATTTACAAAAAATAATGGCGGTCGATTGTTTAGTGCAATGCTGGCTGCACTGTAATTTTTCCACTAGTCTGAAATTAGCGGCATGTAGATTATCAGGCACTGTCGGCGATACTGATGTTAACTCTATATGTATTGATAGGAGTTATGCTCGCCCAGCCAGTACATAGTTTTCCAGAACCTGTTCGCAGGTTCAGTAGACTTAGGTCGGTGTTGCACACAGGCACTGCGTCGCATTGGTATATATAATCGTGCTCCGTATAATTTAAATAAATATTGTAGTTTTCTTTCTTCTTTGCTAAAACATAACAATTTTACATAAAAGTATTCATTTTACCGATTTGATACCTGCAAGAACGCGCAAATATGACTATGCGAGAAATGAAAAGTTTTCATATTGCTATTTGTAGCTATCATAAGCAAATTATCAGAGGCGGGATATGTGTGAAGGTGGAGTAGTCTGCGTACGGTAGAACGGCAAAATAATGTACTAATTTTTATAATAATTGTAGTGATTCTTTATTAACTTATTAATATTTTTCATAATATTCGCGACATTGTTAAAAGCCGATCATAATTCGAGGAAGGAAATGAAAGGTTTAAACTTCACAAATTAATCAGGAAAATATAAATTTTTCGCTTAATCATGGACATAATATGGATGTTAGCGCTTAAATTATTATAAATAATTAATGGTAGACAGCCATTTTAACTCTCCATTTCCATTCACAAACAGTGAATAATTTAATGTGTAACTTAAAGTCAGAAGATCCTATAAGAAAACATTTATACCGCTTCTTTACACGTGGTCAGCTCAACAGTTATTCATCTTGAAATCCATGGAACTTGCACGCGAAAAGTATAGAAAGACTACTTAACAAAAGTGCAAATCCAGCTGCTTTAAGTTTAGCACTTAACACGGATGAATTAAGTAAGGTTAATGAAAATTTGCAACAGTAGTTACAGAATATAAATATTTGCAAGTTTTTTGATGTAATGTCTCATTGCTTGCTGCCATCATGAGTGAGTACTTTGCTAAGTGTACTATATTGCACACATACATGCCATTATTTTTCTAAATGTTTATTGCTGGTTCACATTCCTGCAAACCGTGTCAGAAAACGAGTGATCCAATTACAAATCTTAAATAAGATATAAGTTATTTAAGTCTATCCTAGTTCCGCTTGTTCTCGCGAAATTTCCTGAGAATAGCAGTCGTGTTATTCAGAGTTTACGAAAATTGCTTAAGTTAGTAACAAACTGAGTCCTAATGTGTACCGCGACCTCTCTAAGATTCTCTGAGATAAAAAAATTGCCGTTACGATTCCAAGCTCCATTTGACAACAGTGAGCGGGCGGATGTCTTAAAAGGCCGTCCTTCAAGATCTTCCGTCGGGAACATTTGACGGCTCTTCGCACCCACCCCGCCGCGCACCGAAAAAACCAGCTTTAAAGCGACGTGGGTTCGTGTTGAGAGGGATTGGGAGGGCGTTGATGGTGGTTGGCAGATTCTGCTCAACCTTACGCCGCGGCTTTCGAAAATGGGGTGCTCCGGGCGTGTCTAAAGCCTGGCCTCACGAGGAGGGATGGTTAGGGGGAATGGGAGTTCTCCCACTACCCCGCTCATCCTGTTGCTCTTGTTCTATCGCTTGTAAGGCACTGGAAAAAGGGAGGGGGCGAGGGGGTGTGTTAGACGGGGGATAAGGTGGCTGCCGGAATCCATTTTACTGCGACTCTCCAAGGGGTAAACACATCCGGGTGTTTGGTGGAGGAGGGGGAGAGTTGAGGGAGGGTGAATGATTATATACTTGCCGCACCCACGCCACGAGAATAGGCACGTAACGCTGTCGCCTCATGGATCTCACGCCAAACAAGGTGACGCAGTGGCAGACCTTCAAACTCGAATTCTAAAGGACCCGGGTTCGATCCCTGGCTCGGTNTTCTAAAGGACCCGGGTTCGATCCCTGGCTCGGTCATCTTGTTTTCCTGAAATCACTCCAAGAGAATGCTAGAGGTGGAGAGGCTATGGCCGATTCCTTCCCCGCTCCACACACACAGCGCCTTGCTCCTCCTAGAATGATCTCGCTGTCTAAAAATACGTCAAACACTCCCTACCTGCCTGCCGTCACGTATCATACAAAATTTGGCGACGCAAACTATCCAGAATCCATTGTTTACATGTCACTTGGTGAACATAGGGGAGTGAGGGTTCAAATTGTTTTCCTTATTTTACATGCGAACAATTTTGCATCTGTTAAGGGATACATTTTTTTACAGTTTACGTAACTACATTGTTTATATGAACTCTTATAAAATGATAGGGAAGGAAAACTATTTGTTGTAAAATACAGTTTCTTTATGAAACGAAACATTATATTCTTTCTTTTTCCAAGTGTGTAGTACACTAAGAGGTAATTTATTCACTTAGAGATTTTAAATATGTTGCACTACTTCACCATTTTGAAACATTTTTTAAAACAAGTACCTAACTCTCAGTAATTCAGTTTATTCTAGTGAGCTGTTTAAACGGTATTTAAAATATACTATTTAAATTATTTTTGGTAATTATTATAACTGNCAGTTTATTCTAGTGAGCTGTTTAAACGGTATTTAAAATATACTATTTAAATTATTTTTGGTAATTATTATAACTGACATTCAAATACTTAGTTACGAAAAATTAAATAACATATCTCGTATTAATGAAATAATAACACCTTTGTCAATCTGAAAATGTTATACTGTCTGATAGCAGCTAAACGTAAAATACACCAGATAAGTGGAAGAATGAATGTTTTTGATCGCCACTAAAAAAATGTAGGTTAAATCTCTCACAACAATGATGAAATGATTTATGCCTAAGAACAAATGGCAGTGACTGCAATTGCGNCAATGTAGGTTAAATCTCTCACAACAATGATGAAATGATTTATGCCTAAGAACAAATGGCAGTGACTGCAATTGCGTGCCAAAATAGTGGCGAGAGAGGAATGGCAAGAACTTTCCTTGCCGTTTCCCCTTACCTTTCTTCACTCAAGACGCTGACAATTGAGGCAGCAGTCGAAAACACTGTCAGATTTACAAATGTATGAACACTAACTAATAATTAGAGATGGTAAAATTCACGCAAATTTCATAGGAAAATATGAAAATTATGTGTCCGTGAAAAATCGCGCAGTTACAGTAAGATCACAAAATCACTCGAAACCCCATATTAAAATTAAATAGACCCCTTCTATATTTAGAGGGCTAGTAAATATTATGTAAACTATACAAGTTCAAACTTCAGAATGTATGTCGTTTGTAAAATTTTTAGTTTGCACTGCTATTCAACGTTCTTAGGTTGGTGTTATGCATTTGCGACATGTTTCAGTTTAATGGTTTCAAAATAACTCTTTGGCCCAATGCATGGGAGTATCACTTCTATTTATTTGGTCTAAATGAAGATGTGTAAGAAAAGTTTACGTGATCGTTTAAAAGTTTAAATAATTTCTTAATTCTCAAAAGCTAAAAAAAAAATTACGAATACCAGAGAGGAGCGGGAAGTAACTCGCCCACCCCCGGTTAACTCGATGCCTTTGATAAATAGTACAATAAAACGAAAGTTGCTATAAATACGAATAAACAGCTTCTATTGACAACAGTCAACGGAAGTGATCTACATAATTGGAATCGTGACTATCCCATAATATTCCGACTGATGCTTTACGTATTTATAATTACAATAAAAAAGTATATACACATAGTAATTTTCTTTGGGGGAAACCCATTAATTATGATATATGATAGTGAAAGAAGCAGCTTATGTTAAAAGTGCATTTTTAATAAAATATTTGCCAATGTTTTTGTTGATAAATTGTAGTAGTTTGAGATACAATGCAGCTATAATAGCTACTGTAAGTTTTCGAGAAGTTCCGGATAACGGAAAGTTCCCAAACTTTGCTCTCGGCTGGCAAAATTCGTTTACCGCAGTCAGTCTGAGCGTGTAAGTCGTGAGGACTTGTGCCGAGCTAGCTGAAGAAATAACGAACCTAGTGGAAGTAAAACCAAGGCTCTTAAAGTGCCAAACATGTGTAAGGGGTGTAAATACAGTATATTTAAAGTCGCAGGAGTAAAGAACTATCATCATTCGTTTTAATTGCATAACTTAATTTTTGGTCTGATTTTTGTAGTCGAGGTGCTTGTAACTGATACAAGTGGTTTTTGTTAGGCTTATTCTATCGGCACGCTTATCAAGCGTGGCTTAGGCCTGCATGCAAAACTAAATTAATCTAAAAAAAAAAGGTAAACATGGAATTCCAATTAGAAACCATGTACTCCTGCACAAGCTTAAGTCCATTCGAAAGGTTAAAATTACTTTATACATTTTTAGTTTATAACATATTTTGTAGTTGTGGTATAAAATAAAAGTGTAGAAATTATGAGAATGGAGGAAATTAGTTTAAAAAAAACGAAATGAGTAACAAAAAATATTTAACTTATATCTTTATTCTTTCAAATTGGAAAATGTGAAAACCTAATACGTCAGGCTACAGATTCAATTAATTTTCCATGTTATTATAATTCTACAATGAATATTACCTCGAAATTTGGTATGCAGTTAACGTGTATTTCTGTTTCAACTTTTGCAATAAAATTAATAGTCAGACCCTTGCTACAAAAGAAACAAGTGTCGTATTTAGAAGGAATTACAGCTTTTCCTCCCTCAAGACTCACCTTAGCGAAAGGAAACTATGTGATAAAATAACTGCCCTTATTTTGTACGAATCAAGATTATAAGTTAAAATTTTCATATATACCCTTGAAAGCATGATAAATTTCATTTTTCTAAAGATAAGGAATTTAAAAAAGTAAAAAAGGCTATCATATCACGACGCCATAATATATGCATATATTTAAAATATATATAAAGAAATGATTCTTGATCTGCTTTGAAGAATTCTATAATTTTTTAACCATAATATTTTATCTTCTTTGCTAAGTAGGAAATTAAACGTACTCCGAAATTACATAAGTATAGGTATTTGAACACAAAAACTAAATGCATCATCAGCGACTGCAATGAAGAGTTGGTCAGTAAATGGAGTGACGCTTCAATGTCATCCTTGAGCGTACTACGCAGATAAAGTTATATAGTTTTCGACTGCGTTCAGAACACAAATAAATATACATTGTAATATTTGCATTACACATTTATTTTAATGAGGTCGAAACGAATAATGCTAAGGAATTTTATAAAGTTCAGTAAACCTATCGGAGCGTTCGGATTCTTGTATATACTGTCGTCGCACACGAGAGGAAATTTTAAGAGAAAACTCACTATCTCATACTCCGTAATGGTGGTCACGGGAACACACATGACATTTGCAACTTTCACCTGAATCCTTTTCCAGAGAGGTTGTGTCGCGAGACACGTTACTAAGTAAGTAACTTGCAATCTACGACAGAGGAACATGTTCTGCGCCTGGATGTCTTGAAAGATTACACTGTTTGATGACAGCATAAAATACACAAATCCTGTGTTTCTGGCTCTCTAGAAGATATGAGGATTTTTGTAGGTAAAGGGGAAAAAANCAGCATAAAATACACAAATCCTGTGTTTCTGGCTCTCTAGAAGATATGAGGATTTTTGTAGGTAAAGGGGAAAAAATATGAGGTTGTAATACCTCATTGATTTGCAATCGTCATTTTCCATTTTTCTTTTTTAGAACGCATATTTNGAAAAAATATGAGGTTGTAATACCTCATTGATTTGCAATCGTCATTTTCCATTTTTCTTTTTTAGAACGCATATTTTTGCTTAATTGAGACTATCAGGATCATTTTACTGGTTCACGGAACGTCTGAGACGATTCATGGGCAGACATCTAAGATGCCTCAAAACTGGAATGATGAAATAACGAAAATGCATCTAAGAAAATCTGTTTTGAATACAATTATATATGGTATCACTTTGCAAAAACCAAATATCACTCGCTATTATATAGAAGAAAATTACTTGTGAAACCACAACACCAACCTGGCAAATACTGTAGAATAACTGTACATTGTTAGGGAATATCTAATTTCGCGAAAGGACTGCAAAATGCTAAAAGGCCACTGTCTATATTAAGCTTTCACAAATGCAATCCATNATTTCGCGAAAGGACTGCAAAATGCTAAAAGGCCACTGTCTATATTAAGCTTTCACAAATGCAATCCATTAAAAATTGTATTAATTAAATAATTATCCTCATTGTACTGAGCTGTACAAATCGTGAAACCTCAAAAAAAAAAAACTGCTAAGCCGTATAAATCGCGTTAAACTCGTCACCCAGTTGTTCGGCTGGCTCATTTCTTAGAATTTCAGAAACAGTTTCATGTTTTCTTTCTAAACAGTGACAAATGAGTGTTAACTTGTTTTAAAGCCTTTGCTTACTACATATTTTTTCTACCTATCCTAAATAANTAAACAGTGACAAATGAGTGTTAACTTGTTTTAAAGCCTTTGCTTACTACATATTTTTTCTACCTATCCTAAATAAGTCACATCCAACAATTCTGTTTGAAAGTATTGAGAAATAGCGCAACTACTGCTTGTCCTAGCCACTGAAATGTAATGAAAGGAGAGGAACAAAACTTAACTGCCAAAATAATAATTACAAAAAACTAACTAACATGTGATTCATTTGTAACTATTCCATTGCTGTAATTTCGTAAAGAAACTTACACAAATACACGGGACGTTTTAAAAATATTCTTAAATTTTTTTAGTGCCTTTAAAGCGTCGGTTTAAAAACAGATATATTTCCGTTATATTGTTACTTTTTCAAAACTAACCATTAAAATAACTAATAACATTTAATATTAAAGAAGCTATAAATACAAAAATAATATCCTCATGCAATCCTCTTATCCACTGAGCTGTGACAGTCTCACATTTAAGCGTAATTATAAAACTGTAATGAAGTGTACGCTACGCAAACTGGTTTTCAATTTATCGTCTTGTTACCGGTCTTTGATGCGGTAGAGTATATTTTTGAACGCTTTTTATGTTAATATTTAATGTGGTAGATTAGATGTGTAAACGGCAGCATGTGCAAACAAACATCATTTTCTGATCACAGCGGTGACGATCTTATCGCGTTGCCTCAGAAACTTTGGTGTCTTACAAAAATTAGTACCCTCATTCGTAAATACGGCAATCATTTCACAGTTGTTTTTAAAAGAAATGCACCAAGAAGGAATTTCTTTGTCATCGACTCACCATTCAAGCTTCGTGGCTGCAGGCTTGTGGTAGTAAGTCAGTGATCACAAAATGAACGAACCATCAAACAAACAACTTCAGTAGGGGAGACCGAGGAGTGTTGCGACATTTTTTTACGATTCCTAGCATATCATAATCAGTTATAGTTCAATATCAGAGTTCTATTAACTCAAGATACTTTGCCCTTTAAATTATGGGAATCAAGGCTAAAAATAAAACAAATAGTTATAATTCATGAGAAACAAATTAAAAACCCAAACACTGTCTAGTGTCACAACTCTCCTACTACCGAGGTAAGTTGTGACAGAGGCTAAGGCGAGTTGTGGCAGACGTACATTTGAGGTTTTTTTTGGAAGAAACTTTAATTGTAATGCTATCGTTGGTGATTAAAATTAGTTATTTAAGTAAACCGAAATGTGAACACAATTTGTACCTTTTCATTCGATCTTTGGTACATAATTCAAACTACAATAACAGTCTTATGAAATTATTATAATCATTAAAATTAATACAACCATTATTGGCACATATTATGAGATCAAGACAAAAACACCGAGCCTTATATGAATTAAATTTCCCAAAGTCTAGTCCGACAAGCAATTATGGCAAATATATTGCTGCTCTCCTCCAGTACATGTATAATGTGACCAGTTCTTGCAATCGATACACAGAACCCACTCCTCATTTGGTCTGCTGCTAGTAAAAGGTTCCATTCTGTCCAGTTTGTGAACCGTTGTTATCCCGGCCTCGTCCATGTTCCATATATATTTAGCATCAAGTGAATACTTGCTTAATATGCCTGTATAATTGTCACAAAATGCACTCACATTGGTTTTATTAAAGCTCGTAGCGCGAGCTATGCTTGTTGCCTGAGGTAACCTTAAGGACAAGATTGGATGTCGTTTCATAAAAAATTTAAACCATACTTCACCCGCCATTTCATATTTTTGTTATGTTCCTTTGCTAACCTGAAGGCCAAGGTTCTTGTTTCTTTTGCTGTCATTCCATAATTGGAAGCAGCGCAACTCAACAAATATTCGCATAATGTCTTTTCTTCCTCGTCGGTAAAAATTGTCTGCCTTTGATACCCGACAGATATAGGTTTCAGTGCTGGATTTTGTTCTACAGATGTTTCCTATTTATAAATCGAGACAGTGACATGTAGTTTAGATTATACGAACTAGCAGCGGTTCGAAAACTCTGCCCTCGTAAAGTCACCTCTTCACAGGCTAGTTCGTAAATGTCTATACTGGCCAAGCCCCTGTTTGTCTTCCGCACGTATTGGTTAGGCATCCTTAAACAATGAAATAAGCCCTTTGTATGCAAAGCAACACCAAACAATACGTTTACAACAAAACAAACTAGTTGTGAGTATACCGAGGAGAGTTGTGACAGCTTGTCACAACTCGCCTAGGTGCGCAAACCCCCGCGCTTTAGCCAACTCATGCTTATAACCTCTAAAAACGAATTGAATTTAGATAAGCAATGTCACATTTTAACAGTTGAATAGTCAATGCTAGAAAGGTGTAATATTGCATTGCAATTATCCTAATACGTATCAATTAATACGATATGCAAATATTGGTTACAAACTTACTTTTGGCATTTTCTTCCGAGCTGACGTCGTAAACAGAATACCGTCCCGCAGAGGTCACTGCGCGCACTGCGTCAAGCGGGGGGTTGACAACGAATGAGACGTGCGACGTTGCCAGCTCGCTAACTACCATAAGTNGTCAAGCGGGGGGTTGACAACGAATGAGACGTGCGACGTTGCCAGCTCGCTAACTACCATAAGTTCTGAGAAATCGTCTTTGTCACAACTCACCTCTGTCACAACTCTCCTCGGTCTCCCCTATCATAAAGGTATGCGCAAGCAAGACTGAACGATCTCAAGAAGGCAACGCGGGCAGAGTGGCGAAAACAAATGCACGTTAGCATTAAAACTGGAAGACTCACGAAGGCAAAACAGACTATACAGCAGGATCCCTACACTTCATCAGCAACGTATTGTCTTTCCTCAACATTTACACACGTAGTCCGGTATCTGTCAAGAATAGCGCAGTGGGACTGCGTGGTCTGTTGTTGTCCGTGTAGAGACACAGCCGTCAGGTTTAGACTCTTCAAGTGTTCCAATCTTACGGGCCTTAGAAAAAATTCTTACATCGCTCGCGTATACATAGTTTGTGTTTAATTTCTGGCCAGATGATTATACTCTCTTCCTGATACATCCGAAGCTGTATCTTCTTGAGAAAACCAATAAATTAATTTTTTTTCCTCAAAGGCACTCGCCGCTTTATAGTGTAGATCTCAGTATACTTCGTCAGTGGAAAAACACATTAATATTAAAGCTCAGGCCCACATAGTAAAATGCCCTCCAGGTCGTGATCATCTTCAGATGTTTCTTTCCTCCTATAATACATTTTCTACGTATGTATGATTCGACTAATAATTATTTTTCAATTTGTTTAGTTTTTATGCCACTACTGGTAAAGTTTAAAAACTGCTTTTTTCAAACAATCATCTATAACATTATTCATTTTATTTTTACTTATTACTTTGAAGTTGTATTATAATGTAGGGAGGGAGGAGTCCCTATGAACTATTTGTTGTCACATCCATTTTTTCTTTGACTGTAGGCCTGGTGGGAATAATAATACGAAGGGGAGTCGACGATAACGACAAACTACTTGTATTATGTATTATAAGACCATTGTTTTATTTATTAAAATCNTACGAAGGGGAGTCGACGATAACGACAAACTACTTGTATTATGTATTATAAGACCATTGTTTTATTTATTAAAATCAGATCACAAACTTTTAACGAAATCTCTCTATGATATGATTCATTGTTTCCAACGTGCAACCCGCCTTTCAAAGCACACCTTTAATGCTTTTCTTTATCAGTATGTTTAGTGCACTGGAAGCTGTATTGTTGAGTTAATTGTCCGATTGAAAATGGCGTACACGAAGTTATTTCTTTACTTGGGGAAAGAAGTGGAAGTCATAGAAGNAAGTTAATTGTCCGATTGAAAATGGCGTACACGAAGTTATTTCTTTACTTGGGGAAAGAAGTGGAAGTCATAGAAGGAGCAAAATACGGAGGATAGGGGAGAAAGGTGTGCCATAAATTCAGTAACTATTTCTCTGACTGTGTACTGTGTCACACATAAGCAACGAGAAGTGGTATTGTCCTGATGTAGAATAACACCACTGTGAGCAATCTAACGGAAGAAAACAAAATCACAGCTGGTAAACACAACATTGAACATTGAAGACAGTATCTACACATATTTGTTAATTACTTTGGACTACACAACGAATGGAACTCGCGGATTTGGTCATTGCCGTTGCCCTCATTGCCCGTCCAGGTACATTAGCATTTATCTGTTCGCAATGCCCTCGTTCGTATTTTTCAACTCCTCGTGTATTTGTTTTCTTTTTCTCACGTGATAAAATTTGTGGCATTTACTTTGTGTTATACGTACCTGTTGACAACACACGACTTTTCTTAGCATTATTTCTTGAATTGATTTATTTTCCATGTTTTTGTGTCTTAATTAATCTGGAAGTGTGAACGTCAAATATTAAAGCTCATCCTAAGTGCGGACGTGCTGGCGTTGGACTCATGAGATGAGGTCGTTGAATTTAATTTTTATTTTTGGTGGAGTTCTGATCTTACAGCAGGTAAACGGTAGTCCAGTGGGCACGAGAAAGTTTTAGAGATGTGAGTGTCCAGACCCAATTTGGCTTTTATCTAACAGGGGGGAAAATCCTTTTACCCTTCTACACTCCTATGTCAAAGGCAGGTGCATGATCTTCTAACGCATGGATAAACGTCTGCCTTTAACCACACAGAAGAATTATGGTGCATTCCAAAACATACAAAGAGCAATACAGGACAATCGTGGTAACATAAGATAGCGGAGTATGAATTTTTTTTGTATCTGGTTGTTCATAAGAGCGCAGAGGATTAAATTGATTTTTTTTTATTGTGTTACCAGCCGGGTTTCCTGTACACACTCCCTGGGTTACTCCCGGACTTTCGCAAGTGGAAGTCGTTCCGGACGATATTGCTGGTAGGCGGGTTTTCTCGGGAATCTCCCGTTTCCCCCACCCTTGCATTCCGGCGCTGCTTTTTATCACCTCATTTCACCCTCATCGGCTCTCAACACCCCGTTGTTAAAAACTGCCAAATTATCATAACTCCTGTACACACGGGCGTGGTCCCTCGCCGTGCACGGCCGACGAAGAGTACCTACTCAGACTCCCATGTCCGATGGAAGATTCACTAGCGGCGATAAAAATCGTGATAATGGAACGCAGGTTTCTCGTGAACAAGTCGCGCCGCGCGTAAAATTATTCGACATTTCAGTAGTTCTGGAACTGCGCTGCTCGTAGAACCCAGAATAATATCTGCGATGAGGAATTTACGAGCAATAACGTCGTTTATACTCGAGCTCTCGGAAACCTGCGGAGTGTCATAAGGAACATTTTACGTCCATGTTAATATTTAAAGAGGGGAAGTAAAATCGCGAACAAAAGCACGGTTTACAACTGTCTATGAAACGAGAAGATTCGTTTCGTCGTCTGTCGCGTTATTTGGAGCACGTTCCTTCAGTGTCCGCTTTTCACACCATCCCACCTCTTCTTCTCCAATGCATCTTATTTTGAATTTCCGAAAACGAAAGACATTGCGTTTGCTAAGATTCTGAAGTATCTTACAGGAATGTTACTGAATGGGTCGTGAGACGTGGTCTCTACTAACTATAAATTTTTTTCATCTTTGAGAAACAAGCGACAAATTAAACAATTCTTGATTATAAGAAACTCAGTTTTCTACGTCCCCAAATTTCCAAACAGAAAATACTATATAGTTAAAAAAAAGTATTTTCGTTTTTTNGAAACTCAGTTTTCTACGTCCCCAAATTTCCAAACAGAAAATACTATATAGTTAAAAAAAAGTATTTTCGTTTTTTTTGCTAATTAAAAACAAACAGTGCTTTCCGATTATTTTAATACCAGGTGTCTGCCCGCGGGATCCGCGGGTTCACTATCCTTGGGTGAGGCAGGTAAACAGGCGCAATTTGAAACCTACCCCTTTTTTTTGACAGAGTGTAATTCTATGTATGTTTTCCTAGATGGCCCGCTTAACCCACTTTCTTGCTCAAGAATGGTGAAGCATGTACATGCGTGCAATCTGAAACCCAGGTCATAAATACGGCCTGCGACAAGTTTGGTAAGAGTAGANGTGAAGCATGTACATGCGTGCAATCTGAAACCCAGGTCATAAATACGGCCTGCGACAAGTTTGGTAAGAGTAGAGCCCTTTATGGAATGAATTCCGAAATTATCGTACGAAATACCGATATGTGTGGTGTAGGTCTAATACTTGTACGGCTCAAACATGTTCATTTTAGGCCTAAATGTAAAGTTGGGCGTTGTAGAATCTATTATGGTACACGTTTCAACATTATCGTACAAAATACCGAAGTAATGGTACACTGCACCATAATTATGGTACGCGAAATATGGACCCGCTGACTTTGTACCATAGTTATAGTACATATTATGGTACACCATTAGGTTACCAACATTTATTCAAAAGGGCCTTACCAACTCCAAACCGAGGGAGTGTCCAAAGAGACAGCCCTCCCTCAATTCCTGACGAAATCCACCGAAAACGGCGGCTTCCAGAAGCGAAAATTTTTGAAAACAGATCCCTCCGGTCCCCGCATCGCCTCCCTGGAGGTGGGAGGAGGGAGGGGTGGTAGGTGGAATCGAAAGAGGAATGTTCAAAGGTGTGCACAAACTNCGCTGCACGCCCCCAAAGTCACCCTTCAAACTTCCGTTCTTGATTAATGAGTACGAAATCTTTGTTTTAGAAAAATGTGTAAGATACTATTGTGCCATATTCGTGAAACTGTAATACATATCAGTGAAATTGCTCCATTTAAATCAAGAAATGAGTGCTGATCACTTCAATGACTCGATTTTACTGATTTATAACTGTTGATGTACAGTGATTTACTCTCTTCTAGCGCACTAATTAGAGTGTATTATTTTGATTATTTGTAATACGCAAACAGTTGAATTAATAATGTCGTATGTACTCACGGAGTGAAAAGGGCGCGCACATATATTTCCAGCGCGGGATGCGAACCAGTACCTTCAACAGGGCTGGATTAACGATTAAGCAAAGTAAGAACATGCTAAAAACATAAAGAGTAAGAGGGGCATCATAAATATGTTATACTGTGAGATTTACTATGGACTATGGTGCAATACTGCATTGGTTCCACAAAACATTGAAAAATTATTTATTTATGCATATATACTCTGATTTCAATAATAATTAGTATTATAATAGTAACAATACAGGTTAACATTAACAATGCACATCAACGTTGGAATACATCAAAAATAGAATATAATTACATTTAATTTAAAACAAACATATTGCATACGCCAATAGCCGTAACAGTCGAGATGGTACATTCATTTGGTCGCTATATATGTTCTCAGCGTGTTTACGTTAAAACGTATGCAGATACAGGCTTCAATTAAAAAAAAACCACAAATAAGTACAATTTAATTAAATTCAGCTCATTATATTTATCAGTTTAATTGAAGTAGCATTTTACAGAAAATATTAAAAATGTATGCTTTTTAGTTATTTTACGGAGAATATTAATTATTTTGTCAACTACAGATTTGAACGTGAGTATATGTATTAAACTGTTATTTGATAGCAATAATTAAATAAATAATTACTAGGTACGACATAATTTGTATGAAACATAATTTGAACTTGTATTTATTGGATTAACCACAAAATAAAGTTTGTACAATTTTAACTCAAAAATTGGGTTATTTTTTATTGGCTTCTAGTTATAATTACTGCTATGCAAAATCTTTCATAAAATATGATGACCAATTTATTAAGCAAAGTTTTTAATTCCACTGGCTTTTATTTATTTATTACACACATATATATATATATAAACACACACACCTGCATATTTTTTAATGGAAACAGCCCTCTGTTTTGTGTTCACACTGAGATTAAAAACGGCTCGTCTTTGATAATTTGTAATGCAGTGCTACCAAGTCTACTATAGCTAAGATCTGGAAAAGGCTTGAACATATAAATGTACATGTTTGTATTTGTAAATATATAATTATTAATATAATACAAATACTATTTAAAACTGAAATACAATATATTTGCATCTGCTGTATGTTTCAATGATAGCATATCACCTAAATTGACGCTTGTTTCCACCCATAAATTTTCTTTCATTGTATCGTTTTTTAAATAGTTGATTTGTTACTTATAATGATACGCAATAATGAAACTAAAACTTTAGACCACCATAGCAACCGTATGCCATAACACAATAAGCAGTCTAGATGAAGTTCATAGGAATATAAATAGGTTCAGAAAATAAAGACAAGACACCGTGTCTCTAATCTGATTGGCTCGCTCTAGGTTACTTGTACCACGGAGTTCTTAAGACTACAGACGTTAAATGGCCGCGTGTAATGCGAATTACAATAACACACGCCAGCAAAACGACATCACCGGCCATCAATATGGTGGAACGTTGTTCAACAATCAGCTCCTGGTGATTAACTTGCCAGATGGCAATCCAACCAATAGCCAATGTTCCATAACGTGCGATAGCCAGTCAGACCCAAGGCCTGTTCCCACAGGAGCGCGCGGTCAAAGAGCGACCGAATTCACTTACGTACATAAGAGGAACCACCACGCCAACATCGCTACTGTACACTTGCTTATTCTGTGCCTGTATTTTATATTGAAGTTGTTTCAACTTCTCACGTGGAAACTTCAATTTTACATCACTCCTAATTCAAGGTGAACAAAGCACTGCTCGACCTACAATTTAAACGTAACGAACAAAGTGAAGTTAACGCATCGACCTCTAAGTTCACTTCTGTGCGAATGCCCTTCACGAACAAGCTTCTAATCGAAGGCAGCAGAAGGAAATGCTCATCTTTTCGGCGTTTCCCTCGCAAAGGCGACAACACCACAGCCACTTGCTAGAAACCCAGCTTACTGTGTTNTCTCTCTATTCGCCATCAACGTCTACATGCGTATTCAGGCCGCTCGGATTACACGCTGTTTTAAACACACACACAAAAACACACACACACACACACACACCGCTGTAGTGCGGACAAAAAGAAATACAGCGCGAGCGTGAAGGATCTTCCTCGCCGAAAAAAGCCGTGCTTAACAGTCGGGAAAGAGAAATTCCGAGTTTGTTTTGGTTTACGAGCTGTGTTTGTACAGAACGAAGAATACCCGTGAAAGGAGAAACATCGTTGATGGGGGAGCGCAGCTTATGCAAGGATTACTGCCGGGGTGGGGCAAACAGTCGAATGGCAAATGGCAAACAAAAAAAAAATATGTTTGCAGAAGGGTGACTGAATATCGTGTGATTTGGAGGATGATATATGAGGATGCTCAAAAAAGTATTTCATTGATATTCAATATCCACCAGTTAGGGTGGTCTAACAGAGTGAAAATTATATTTTTAATCTTATGTATAAACATTAAGGCTGCCTGACTCCGCAATCGAGCAATCGGCGTGCAAAGCCAATTTAAATGTTTATTCTTAAAAATTGATTCGCCATTATAATCCGTCCAGTTACCGTGTCTACGAACGCAGGCAGGTTGTACATGAGTGATATTTATGACTGGCACTGTAAACATAAAGGCATCAATACCCGGTCTTCCTTGTGGCTAATCTGATGCCTGAAATTGTCTACACGTCTTTCACATGAATAGTTGATGCCAGTGTCATCTAGCACACGGCACGTTTTACTAGCTGAAAACCAAGTGCTGAACACAAGTACAGCGAACGCCAAAAATTACGTGATTGCAACGCTTTAACTTAGAAATTAGTGTGTGACCGAGCGGTTTAAGTGATGTCCTTTTAAGAAAAGCGTCTAAGAACTGTTACTAAGTGCAGACAAGTTACGTTTCTGGACCTTCCTTGAAATGGGTAGCAACTTCAATCTACTGAAAACAACGACGAGGTCGTGTTAAGTCCGCCGTCATGCAAGGTATGGCTTCTTCACTCGGCGGCTAGTTGCTTAGAAAAGTGTTTGTCATATATTTCTCCTTACAACGTGGAGGGCCATATCTATTATTGAAGCAGCGGCTCACATTACCGTGTATAGCGCAGGAACGCTATCCCACCCAACTTGAATCACAAAAACAGAGTAAAATTTTCCAAAGGAGAAAAAAAAATTACAATTGNCAACTTGAATCACAAAAACAGAGTAAAATTTTCCAAAGGAGAAAAAAATATTACAATTTAAAAGAAAACAGAAGAATTCGCCACTTCTGTTACCTGCCACACGTCAGTCCTCCATACATTCGGGGGCCGCAGTGGTGTGGTAGTTAGACTACCTGCATCACACCTACGTGAACTGGGTACGATTCCTGGGAGGTCTCTCTCGGACTTTCGTATGTGGGAATCGTGCTGGAAGATGCCGCTGGTCTGGTTTTCTCAAGGATTGCCCATTTCCACCGTTCTTACATTCCGGTGATGCTCCGTACTAATCTTGCTTCACCCTCATCGGCTCTCAAGACCTCGTTATTAAGAGCCGTCCAAATCTCTCCACTCCAGTCCACTCCGTACATTCAAGTCCCCGTGTGTCGCCAGTTTTACCTTTGATCCGTGAAGCGTGGTTTGCTCACATTCTTTCGTTACAAGTTCGCTGTTTTCTCGTAGTCACCCGGGCTGAGTCAAATAAATTTTTACACAATTGCAGAAGTTACCAGCAAAAGCCAACGATGTGCGACTAGTTTGCGTCGTAAACTTACGGGTGAGAAAGCTGCAACTCCCTCGCGTGGTGGGCACAGAGGTCGGAGGACGCGTCCAGCTGTGCAGTCGGAAAGGCAAGTGTAGCGAGAATCGATTACACTTGCTAGAAATAATTCGACTCCTCGCGGGTCAAAGCACATCCCCGAACGTGAAGTTATGCTGCCAGTAAAACTGTTCGCGACGAGGTTCACAGACGGAATGAACCGCAGGACACAGGGAATAAAAGGGTCTTCTGGAACTTCATCAAGAAGAATTCTTTATGCAGGTTTTCACCCGGAGAACACGGAGTTTAAAGCTGACGCGAAGCTCCAAGTTCTCGTCTTCTTCCTTTATTTTTATTTACCATATTTAATGGATATCCGTATACTTCCCCATCTCCCACACCCCTCAGAAACTCAAGAAATTATCACTTGTCTTCACCCGCAGCTGACGAATTTCATAAAAAGTGCAGAAAAAATTGCTGGTGCGAAGACAGGCAGCTACTTACCACGTCTGCCTGACGCTTTCACGAGATAGCTTTCCCTTTAATTTTGGATTTTCCAGTAAAATTAGACGCACACGCTTCAAAACCTTTGCCCTTCAGTAGTTGTTTAATGGTGACATTTGCATATTTATTGTTAGATGAAAGATCCTGTCATTAATAATAAAATTATATACATTTTCCTGAAATATAAAATAAGAGGTTTTCCTCACGCGATAAGAACGTAATATACGGTGGGAGCTTGTCGTTTGCGAAGCTGTTTTGATGTTTGCTTCAATAAAAGGAAAACTTGTTAACAATTTCTCAAGGAGGAAAGTCAAATATCCTTAACGCTTATAGTTTATTCTGGCAGAATTATCTGTGGAACTGGGATGTGAGAGACTGGTGGCTTGCATATTAAACTGGCCTAAATGTACGTGCAATGACGTTTACAGTCCATACGTGGTTACTTTCAACTTTTCTGAAGCACTTATACCTTAAAACTACTCAGCACTTCGTATCTTGGCATAATATTTAAACAAAATTAACAATTCTTAAAAAAATTTAACGAGAAACGAACACACCGCCTTTGTGCGCTGGACAGATAATAAAAAAAATAATTTTATTGATAAAAATTAGTGTTACCAACATTGAATTCCTGAAATCATTAATTTGACAGTAATAAAGGTTCACTTTAAAATGACGTAAAGAATCTTAATGATATAAAATATGATAATTATTTATTATTTCGTAGAGAAAAATGTTTATATGCTATTACCAATTAAATTTACTTTGTGAGTATTTTTTTTACGTTGAACAAAAATTTGTTAGTCCAACCGAACTGCTCTTGCCCCAAACATCGAACTGAGTACGTTTACTTGAACCAAATAATGATTTTAGAAATAATGTGTTGGAATAAATGACTACTTGTTGGTTTCGATAAAATCAGCATTAATTTATTACACACCACCATTTGACCAGTACGTGATCAACTACTTGTATGGTTCTCTAAAGTATCAAATAGATCATAATATATTCAAATTACTAGTTTGTTTAAAATTTATCAATACCACAATTTTTTTTAACAACAAAATAAAATGTCAACGTTACAGTCTTACATTTGGTTGGCTGTACTATGATCGACTTGTTCAAAAATACAGTTTTAGAGTTCGATAAAAATTTATGTTACAGCTAGGATATAAAAATAACCTTTTGGCTTGGCTACTAGAAACAGTCGCAATGATAGCAATTCAACTGAAACCAAAAAGAAAACTATATAAAATGCAATATGTGTATTTAGGAGTTAGTGAATTAACTTGGTACTTTTAGGTCGGTGAGTAAAGTATCAACTTACCACGCCAGTGATCTGGATTTTAATCATGGCCGTGTCGTCACGCTATTCTTAAATACTTACTAAACAGCGTTTTATTATTCAACATAACGCTAACAAAACGGAAAATTTTAATCATTTTACATAATGGCTTATGAAAAAGTGTCACACGCAAAAAATTTTTTCTTTCAAAAAAAATTATTGTTTCGAATTACAAACTGGCTTTATTTGCGCCAAACAACTGAGTGGATGTTTTCCATAAAATGCCACTTTTAAATATAAAATTTTTTTACATCAACAAAATGTTTATTTTGCAATGTATATTTAGAATGATAATGGGAAGTCTGACACAAGGACTGGGGGCGGTGGAGCAGTGGAGCTCTTCGTGCTCTGTCATTCCGGTCTTCTGGCGGTAATTTTTCAATTAAAAGTTTCCCTTTTCCCCTCAAAATGTCCAATTTTTCCCTCAAAATAGCACCGATCCCCCCAGTTGCAAAAATGAACCATCCGGGATTGGTGCCGGAACCGACCGTCAGCCGTCTTGGTTCTCTCTGCCATTTTAACCACCATGTTGGATTCCGGTTACCTTGACCTTGACCTTTGACCTTGAAGCAAATGACATTTGACCGTAAACCCACAAATTACCAAAAAATCTTATAAAATACCCAAATATATATAAAAATTATATAATTTTTTATTAATAAAATTTAAATTTTAAATGTTTGGGTTTAGAGAGGACGAAGGACTGAAACAGACCAGCCACCATGTTATAACGTCACCCAACCGCCATGTCAGACACAGGTGACCTTGACCCTGATATTGACCCACGACCTTGACCTTATAACCATGACCATGGATAACCTTAAAAAAAGAAACTCGACAAAAAATGGTAAAAATTTAGTAAATGTATTGAGTAAATGTATAAGTGAAAGTTTTCTTTAACAATTTAGAATGTAATTTAATGTAAATTGAATTATTAAATGTTCGCAATACGTTATGATATGGGTTGATTTTTTTAACGTTTCATTCAGAACGAGTGAAGATTCCGCAAACAGTTTTAACATGTCATACCCAGGACTCCAGCTCATAGAGTGTATAGTCACTTCGCTGTTCCTTCATGTTTTTAAAGTCACACCTTCAAAAAATTACTCCATATATTACGTGCTTGGTTGGTTTCCAATGATGTCATGTATCACAAGCATTTTGTACTTGTGTTAAAATAAACGTGCCTTATTTTTCTATTAAATTGGACTGTCTATTATATTTTATTTATAAATAATAATATTTCAATTACAATGTTTTATAATAAAAACAGGGAGAAAATAAGTGTGTTGGTAATGCCTAGTAATAAATTTTTCTCATGCCAAATTTAAATAAAGGAGTCTGCTCGAATGCGGTGCTTTGTCCGTTTGATGTAATTTTCTAGACTCGGTTAAAATTTGTTTGCGTGAGGCAGGGGAATATCCTAGAAGAAGAACTTTAGCATGGCTTCAGAAAAGTAACAGTGACTGGACTATATTTTCAGAGGTCTGCATATAGATAGAAGCAAACACCAAATACGGATAAAGTTCTTATAATATTATTAATTAATAGGTTATATGTTATAAACACCGAAATTTTACGAATTCAATTGAGGACACGTTAAACGTCAACCATATTTACACATGAGTTTCTCTCTGCATTGGGCAACATTGTTTAGACACGCCCCGGACGACTACCGACCAATAACGACCTTGCAAGGAAAACGCAAATACCGAATCCCGTGGTACCTGTTCCACTGTTAAAATGAAGAAACAACTACTTAAAATCTAACGTAATCTTGAGCCCAAGGAGTACTGCGTATTCTAGCTTGTTGCCGCATGAAGCTGTTTAATATCCGAGTCTCTACAATAAGCTCCAGTGAATTTTTTTTCTTGTCCTTTTCAACAGAGCTTCTTTGAAACACGGATCATTATAAAACAGAATTATTCATTTACATCTCCGGAATCAGGCGACGTTTATTTGTCGTTAGAGCCTGAAGCAACGTGACTCACTATTTGCAGAATCTTCTAACAGGTACATACTAGCTCTTTTACTAAATAAATAACCTAGGCCCTTTCAGGTATATGGTCGGCACGCGGTTTTTCCTGGCGTGTTTAACACCTTACACAGGATTGAGTAAAAGATAAAAGCCGTGTAAATGTATACAGCTTCTTGGTTTATGGTTCAAATCATTCCCTTTTTTTTTATGTTTTTAGACCGGCAGTTTCTTTACCATCACAAAAAGATCCTAATATTCAATAAATTCCCACGGAATTGTCTGTGTGTACTTTCGAGCCTGGGTGTGTAGGAACTATTATTTACTTCCTCCGTTTCACAAAAAAATCCTTAACTAAACTAACAAGCTTATAAAAAACAACCATTGAATCTTAATAGTAAGAGATGTTCTAGAGCATTCATTTAGAATAATTTTTTCCATAACATTAATTTTAGGTTCACTTTCGAAAAAGTGTTTATGGTAAAGCATGATAGATAGTTTAACACACGTTAAGAGGCTATTGATATTTGTCTGCTATTGCGATTTCATGTCTGTATTATTTCCTACAATGTAATCAATTGTGATGCCTTGGTATAACTTTATGGCACTCATCTCTGCACNCTTGGTATAGCTTTATGGCACTCATCTCTGCACCAGCGACATTCAGCCGGTATTTCGATGCTAAATGTCTTGTGGTCGGCCAGCGATACACTTGTGGCAGCAGCGCCGGGATAGCGGCACACTTCTGGCAGCAGCGCCATGATAGAGCATGCTTTCTTGGGATAGCTTTCCTGTTGTTTCATCTGCTCGTGAGTTCTGTTCTTCCATGTTATTTTCTCTCCTCGTGATAACATTTTCCTGCTTGACCAACATTTTTCCGATCACGAGGCCATGCACTCCAGCCAATCTCTGCACGTCTTCTGGCTGTCCTGACAAGATGGCGGACGGCCAACGCCTTGGCCACCGCCCTGGTGGTACTTGATAGACTGGAGAGAGAGAGTCCCCCACCACTTGCAAGATCCTATATTCTACCTTGCACAGTCTGTGAGCGTCATTCCTGCTTCAGCGTCCGAAGGGACCTGTCCTAGATGACTATTTTCGCCACAAGTTGAACCATGGGAGAAAATCCTTGCCGATGTCCCTAAAATTTATATTGTTTGTCTACTTTCATACTTCGAAGTAAAAATAATTCCCTCAGAGAGTACAGTTAGGAAAGCGAATGAAGTATTACGCGGGGTCACGGAACAGGACCATAGTTGTCGCTGTGTCCACCATAACCACCAAGTCGAGTCTCGAGAAGTGATTCCCAAGCAGGCAGTGAAAAATTCCGATTCCTGTGAGAGAAATAAGAGTAGCTCGTATAGTGTTAGTAAAAATGAATGCATTCAGGGGAATGTCAGTATTGCAAATGCGTAGTTGAGAAAAATAAAAGAAAATTTTCAAAGATTGTAGGGAGAAAACAGTTAGTGAAAAGCCAAATAATAAGATTGCTCCCTAAAACAAGGTATAAGAAATAATAATAAAAAATAAATAATTAATTAATACTAAATAAAAATAAAATAACAATATAATAATAAAAAATAGTTCGAGAGAAATTAAAAGTTTTAGACAAGGATGATTTTAATACTTTGTTCTCAAATTTAATGAAATTTGCACATGATTTTCAGTTGGAGGATAGTTCTAATATCGGGTGTACCAATTTTTTAAAGCACAATATAGATACTAGATAGACCAGATAAATTAAACGGAATCCAAATAGGGTACTTTATGCTTTAAAACCTTTTATAAAGAAAAAGTAAATTATATGCTGAAAAAGGGCATAATATCGGATAGTAAGCCACCCTGAAAATTTCCTGTGGTCATTGTGAAACAAACGAGTAAGGATAACTCATTCAAAATGAGGTTTTGAATTGATTATCGCCAAATCAATTCAGTTACAAGTAATGATCCTTACCCGTACCTAATATCACTGACACAATAGATTCATTGCAGAGCTGTAAATTATTTTTCACGCTCGATCCAACGAGTGGTTATTTCCAAATAGAGGTAGAGGATAATGATAGGGAAAATACTAGTTTTCGAACTTTCATGATAATTTTTGAGTTCAATAGACTTCCTTTTGGCTCGTGTAATGCTCCTACCGCATTTGAAAGGTTCGTAGAAAATTATGTGTTGGTCGGACTGCTAGGGGCTCAGTGTCTTGAATATCTTGATGATGATATCATATTTAGTAGCACAGTGGAAGAGCATGTTAAACGGTTGACCAATGTGTTAAAAAGGTTAGAGGATGCTAGCTTGAAGATACAACCCAGTTAGTATTCTTTTGTACGGGAAAGTTTAGAGTATTTGGGTCATGTGGTGAGTTCTAAAGGAGAAGAACTAGACCCCAAAAACAACATAAAGGCAATTAAGGAACTTCCCCGATTCCCCGACCAAAGAATGTCACAGAGGTTCACTCTGTAGTAGGGTTTTTCTCATATTACAGAAAGTTCGTGCCTAATTTTGTAGAAGTCGTGTGGCCTCTAACAAAATTAACCAAGAAAGACGAACGTTTTCAATGGGTAGATGATCAGGAAAAAAACTTTTCAATTATTGAAAGATAAATTAATTTCATATCCATTCCTTGCATATCCGGACTTTTTACAACCATTTATAGTTAGCACAGATTATAGCATTTATAGTTAGCACAGTTGCTAGTGGTTATGCTATAGAGGCAATTCTGTCTCAAATGAGGAATGGACAAGAAAGATCAATCGCGTACGCTAGTAAGCAGTAAAATACTATTGAGCGAATTTGTAGTACTGTGGAACGTGAACTTTGTGCGCTAATGTTTGCGTTCAATATTTCAGAGACTATTTGTATGGTTGAAAGTTCACATTATAACCGATCATGCTGCACAAAGACGGCTCTTGAATCTGAAAGACCCAAGTTCGTGGCTGACCAGGTGGGTAATTAAGTTGTCCGAGTATGATTATGACGTAGTGCATAGGCCTGGAAAGTAGCATATACATTCCTGATTATTTGTCTCGAATGGTTAATGCTGTAGAGAGAGGTCCTTTCTACTGAGGTAATTAAAGGTGAGCAAAGTAATGATGAGACATCCCAAAAATTATGTGCAGACAAGTCTGAAAAAAAAATTTTCATTCATTTTAGAGACATCCTGTGTAAAAGGGAGGATGACAAAATTTTGATTGTAGTCCCACAATCATTAGTGAAAGGTGTAATCAGTCACCCCCACATCGCTACATTCTTGGTACACTAAGTAGTGAAACGCACACACAGATTGTTAAAACTAATGTTCTGGTGGCTAAAATTGTGTAAAGATGTTGAAGAGTTTATTGCTACGTGTCATGAATGCACTACAAAAAAAAGTTTTAAATAAGTAGACTCCACAAGGAATTTTAGCAAAAGTTACAGCTCAATTTCTGTTTGTTTCACTAGATATTCTTTGTCCTTTACCAAGAAGTTAACAAGGAAACAATTACGCCTTAACTTTTATTGATTACTTTTCACTTAATTGTGAAGCAATAGCATTACCTGATCAGACTGCGGAAACTGTAGCGAAACATTTCGTAAAACAGATAGTTGTGAAGCATGGCTGTCCTGAAAGTTTGATCTCAGATCAAGACCGAAATTTTGTTTTTAAATTGATGTAAGATACATGTAAGTTGTTGAAAATTAAAAGGCTGCAAACCACGCCACTTTATTTTAACCTCAATGTACTGGACATGTTTAAAGACTACATAGAACGTTGGCCGATATGATCTCTCACTCAAGTAACAAATATGGAAATGATTGGGAGGATTATTTACCTTATGTTGTGCATTCTCACATATCTGCTACACATTCAATGACTGGGTAAAGTCCTCATTATTTATTCTATGGTAGAGAAATCATGTTACAGCCTTTGGATGACCTTAGTTGTCACACAAAGTATGTGGAGGGTGGTATCAATGTGACTGACCACGTAGATGTTTTAAGTAGAAAGTTAAGGGAGTCCCATGAAATCGCCAGGAAAAGAAGTGAAATTACTGATAGGAAACAAAAAGAGCTCTAAAATTTAAAGGCTAAGCGGCATACAATAATGTTGTACTTGTGTACTCCTAGTGTAACGAAGGGCACTGTTGACAAATGTCGTAAGTTGTGGTCTGGACTTCGCAAGGTATTACGTAAGTTAAGTGATGTCACATATTAATTATTATTGGATAATAGGAAAGTTATTGCTCATAGCTACAGATTGAAAATTTCGAAGGGATGTGTAACCGAGGACCACGTACTCCATCTCAATGACGGTTATGATGAGACAAAACAATTAGAAGTGTGTATAGATAGCGAAAATGTAAGTGATGATTACTTAGGTAAGTCTCAAGGCCCACGTGATTTATATTATGATGAAGATAATAGAGTGAAAAGATCATTAGGTATATTATCTCATCCTATTATAGAGAAGGTAGGAGAGATTGTAGAAGTGGAAATGGAAAAACCCAAATGATGAAGATTTAGATTCTTGTAGTAGCAATAGTGATGCCGATGAAGCAAATGATGCGTGAGAACCATGGGATTATCATAGAAATAAAATTCAGGGCGAAATAAATGATCCTTCAATTCGATATAGGTTACGTTCAAATACGAGAAATAATTTAAGTGAGGAGGCAGATGGAAATAGCTATGTCTAGTCTAGTATTTTATACAACTGTGAGGAACTGTGCGATACGTATACATCCACCTTAAGCCATTTAATTGTTAGGGCTGGTGTTTTGCATTGCAGATCACACCGTAGGAGTCGGGATGATGTTGATCTAAGACAATGATGTTTAGCTAACCGGGGAAAAATGGACAATTGTTATAGATATTCCTGTTAAGGAACTAAAATATGCGGTTAATGAATTCAAAAGGCATTTAGGTAGAATTCCCGATACTAATATTCCTTTGGATCTCAATCACATGTTATTATCCCGTTTATCGAGAGCAATATTATTCATAAGTTAATTAATGAGTTAGATGAAGAAATCACAAGTTTTTGCTCATACTTCCGAGCTCTTCTAGTCGAGAGAAGAGAGGGTTGATTGACGTAGGGGGTGAAGTTTTGAAATTCCTATTCGGGACATTGACACTAATGACTATGTCCATATAACTCGGGTCACTGAGGAAACGGAAGATAGGCAGGGAAATTTGATCCATGTAGCAGAGGACCAATTAACTTTCATGACTTTTATAAAGGGACTCAGTAGTAAAGTCAAGAGAAAATAAATACTTTCAATCGAGAAATTCATGAAGACGTAATGTAGTTAGGACAAATATTTAAAATAAATAAGGTTGTGAGAGAAGTAGAATTCATTCTGCAATTTTATAAGCAAGATGTTGTTACCATACTTACATCATTAGATAAATGTTATTGCAAGTGGTATATTACCAACATTCCTGCTTTCGCCCCATAAATTGTGGGATAACTCTCTCAAGGGGATAGCCCTTAAATCACAGGGAGATAAAACATTGATTGCACGTACTGAACTTGACCAGGTATATAATAATTATAAACTAACGACTGTTCATGCTATCGCGAAAAGAGAAAGTATTCAATTGACAACAGAGTTTCCTTTGAAATATAACAATAGATATTTGGAAATCTACAGAGCCTATCCTTTCCCAGTTTTTGAAGCAAGGCTTGGGAGATACACTAGAGTTATTCCTAGCCATTCATTCTTTTCTTTATCTGAATATAGATATTTATATGATTTGTTGTCACACTCTGACATGAGCAAATGCAAAGGCGGGAGCTGCATAGTCTCTCCAGAAAATGTCCCTACATTTTAAATAAAATAACCAAATTGTGTAACTAGTTTGGGGTTGAGACAAAGTAATCATTATCATGCCTTGTGTAAACGAGAGATAATGAGTAAAACATTCACGCCAGTGTTCATAAGATCCACGGATAGCTCAAGTTGGATTTACTCAGCGTCAGAGAAAATGAAATAAACTAAACTTTGTCAGAATAATGCCGATAGTAATCATGTGGTGGAGGAGTGGCTCTCGGCGCAAGGGAGTCTTGTCCCAGGTAAGCAGCTGTATGGCCATACGCAAAAAAATTCAGTTATTTCCTCATAGCAATAAAGCAATGCGCGTGAAATATAATTTCGGAAAAATTATATTTCTAAAGTTTTAATTATTACTAACTCCAGAGGGAAATGATTTAATTTATTCAACTTTAAATGAATTCAAAGTTGACTTGTCTAATATAGCTAATGAATATGATAATGTTGAGTTGCATAAGTTATTGACTAAACTTCAACAAATGAAACATCAACATACACTCCATGCTTAAGTTGCGCATGGTACATCAACTATCCATTTTTCGTCGTCAGTGGGGGCGTTGTCATTTTCCTTTTGTGTTTGAGCTGACAAAGGAGAGGGCTGGTGACCAGGTGTCTGTATGCAGTCCCATTCCATCGGCGAGCTGCCGGGAAGACAGTTCCTCGATCGAAGGAGGAAGAAGAAAGCATCGAGATGTACTCGGGCCCTGATCAACGTCAGGGACATTCTACTCCGGAGGAAACCATAGTGAATACTACGTGTGTTACCAACACTATAATGCAACGATGTGGTTAGTGAGTGCAAATAAGTGAGTGTAAAAGCATATCATAGAGCGTTTTTAAAAGATAATTATAACTCTGACAATTTCTACAAGATTCAAAGATAATCAACATTGAATTGAAACTATAAATCTAGTTTTATGAATAATAAGACTTTAGAGAATCAGTACTTTGCACTCAAAATTATATTGTGATCATTAATAACGCCATGAAATTTTTTTTTGTATTGGTTATTTTGCAAATAAGTGCATACGTCTTATGTCAATTGTATAATGAACTGAAGTAGTGAACGTTTATATTCTCTTTCCACTATTTGAAAAATCTTCATAATTAAGTTGTATTCTATATCAATTATCATGTTACTATTTTAATAACCATGTAATGTTTGCAATATTGTTATATTATTATTTTATTCTTTATGTAAAATAATTCGAAACATGTAATGAAAATGATGAAATAATAATTTGATATTGCAGACAGTGAAGATAGAGACACTGAATATGGAGATAAAAAACATTAATCACAGTACAGTATTAATGTAAATAGTTAATTTACATCATTTTACTTGTTTATGTAATCACATAGACTCCATGACAATTCATTGTATATGAATGTTTACTCATAAAATTTTGTTTATCTTCATATAACTTTATGGTAACTTGTCAAATTTCATAACAGAGCGTTGAAAGCTGACTTGGTATGCAATATTCCTATTTGTTTGGATCGAACATTGAAATTCTCGAGGGATAGTGTAAATTCACTTCCCATTTTCTTTTACGATAATTTTATTGAAAACCATTTCATTATATCAAGAGATAAGGAGACCTGCCATGCCTGACTGTTCCAGTTTCCGACAGCGTCCAGAGCTCCGACGTCGGGCCACCGCATATAGACTTCTGTGGCTGATAGTAACCGCCACTTGCTTTGAGCTTTTTCTACTCCTTCATACTCTACAGTCTGACACAATTCTCTTTATAATACCATCGAGTATGGTTTATTACACTTTACTTTGAAAGATCTACTTACATTTATCAGATTCTTTCAAAAAGAAGGATAAGGTCATGACCTGGTATAGCTTCACAGCTCTTGTCTGTGCATCAGCGACATTCAGCCGGTATTTCGATGCTAAATGTCTTGTGGTCGGCCAGCGATACACTTGTGGCAGCAGCGCCGTGATAGCGGCACACTTGCGGTGGCAGCGCCATAATAGAGCATGATTTCATGGGATGTATTTTCTGTTGTTTCATCTGCTCGTGAGTTCTGTTCTTCCATGTTATTTTCTCTCCTCGTGATAACTTTTTTCCTGCTTGACCAACATTTTCCCGACCACGAGGCCATGAACTCCAGCCAATTCATGCACGCCTTCTGGCTGTCCTGACAAGATGGCGGATGGTCAACACCCTGGCCAACGCCTTGGCTACCACCCTGGCGGTACTCGGTAGACTGGAGGTAGAGAGTCCCCCACCACTTGGCAAGATACTATATTATACCTTGCACAGCCTGTGAGCGTCATTCCTGCTTCAGCGTCCGATAGTCCAGTCAACTGGTGCACAAAAGACGTGTTTTCAGGAAAAAATTCCGAAAGTTTTTTTCTCACCGGTTCTATATGTTTTTTGGGGTGCTGAATCCGAATTTCATGTGTCCGCCCTCGAGGGTTGCGAGCTTCACAAGAAAATCCCAAAAAAAAACGTAAAAAATTCATCATTTTTTTAGTTTTTGGCTTATATCTCCAAAATTATGCGTATAATAGAAAAAACCATTCTATACAAAATTAAAGTACACAAAGTTCCTACAAAATGCATTTATCAAGTTTAATTTTCTGACGAAGTATCCAGGTGCTAGAGCGCGCTGAAAAACTAGAGAAACGCTCTCTTTCACCAGCGATAACTCAAAAACTATGCGTTTTATCGAAAATGCCACTTCATTCAAAATTAAAGTAGACCAAATTTCCTATAAAATGCATTTGTGTAATTTAAATTTCTCATAACGGGGGTCACGCAGTAAAGCTCGATGTAGGATGGCGTATTTTTGGCCGTCAGCCAAAACAAGAGGAATGCCCTCCTAAAACGCGACGGCGCGATGTTCCCTTCTTTTATGCATGCTTAGATGAAGAATTAATTAGATAATTAAAAAGTAAAATAATTCAGGAGAAATTACTTTTTACATGACTGAGTATGAATGTGTATGAACACTTTCAGTACATCCGGCAGTAGTCAGTTACCCCTAATGGTGCGGCGATTACCCATTACGGGTAATCCCGTTTCCGTTCGGTCGCGTTATATGTTGCTAGTCACAATCCGTCCTTCAAAACCTCTTCTACCAGCCCCTTTTTTGGGGAGGGGGGAGCCCCTCTTAGCCCACCTGCTCTTGTATTGAGTTAGTTTGCTTAGAATCACCAACGCGTCGTGGTAAAATCTTATATGGTCTTGTGTTTTCAGTGTTATGTGCGTGCATAATGTCTCTCCCGGAATGTGTCCTTCGTGATAAGCTGTTAGAAGACGGGGCACATAAGAGTGTTGTGAAAGAAATGTGGTTGAAATCTTTCATTGAAGCCAGTAAGAAGAGATAAGATGGTAAGGTGGTTGTATTTAATGTGGTCATAAGGCTAGGAGGGTTTCATTTGTTAATGTCATTCATGGGGGCGGTGGGTTTCATCGTGGAAGGGAGTGGCCTGACCGAACTTTTCAATACAGTGTACGCAGTCAACAGTACTGAGAAGATTATGACTGGACATGCTTACGCCAGGACTGTCAGAGCACACATGTTGGCTCTTACAGCTCTAGATAAAGTGATCATGGAGTCCCTCAACTTCTCCCCCACGTTCCACTTGAACGTTGAGCAACTTTGTATAGTATGGATCGATCTGAGCTACTGAACGCATATGAAAGGAATTTTGGGAAGGATCTCGAACAAAAAATGAAAGCCCAGCTTCAACATTTCGCTAATATAGGGTCCACTGCAAAGTTGTCGATTCAGTATTTCGAAATTATAACTTTACTGGTGAGATTTGTTGAATCTGAGCGAATGGGCAACTGGAAACTACAACTTGAAGTCATACACAAGATGCTACCATACTTCCACGTCAGCGGCCACTATTTATATGGCAAGTGTGCTCCTATGTATTTGCAAGATATGCTTACATTGGAGCATTCTATGCCGCCAGATGAATCCAGGGCATTTACTTCGAAAGGGGTTTCACTATTCGACGTAGTGAAAAATACTGGTGCGGAACATGGAGTGATATGTGCATTGAGCAGTAGCTCATGAAGAATATGATGGTTCAAAGTGGGCTGAGTACAGGTCATGGATTCAGCGAGAGCATTTTGGCGAGGTGGTCGCTGGGCATGACCTTACTCCTGCATGTTGCTAACGAAATCCAGGATTTCTGCGGCGTGAATGTTGCAACATCCAAACAGCATGTGGATAGTCATGATGCAAGGGTACGTCGAGACAACAATGACACTAAAAAGATGTTGGAGTGGTTTCATCAACACCCACCTTTCTCCGATACCCCAGAACTCATTTAAATCAGCAGTGGGATAGTGGGGGGTGTTAAAATCAATTGTCACTTGTCCTTGGAGGTGGGGACTCAATGTACCAATGGAATTTTTGGCGGTGATTTAAAATCGGTTAAATTGAAACGCAGTGACCGAGTGGTGCCCCTCCTGATTAGTGATGAACTTGTGATCATTAAGCCAGCCACTCTGTTTAAAAGGATGGCTGTTGCCAAACAATCAGAAGAAGAACTAGAGGATTTCTTAACCTATGAACTATCTCCATATCGCCTAGCTTTGTTTGATGGCGGTGGCATGCGAAAGGGAACGAAATCGACTTCGTACAAAGCTTTTCAACCACTTCCAGACACCTCACCGTTGGACAGCAGTACAGTATTCGTGATTGATGGAGGTTTTTTTGTTGCACAGAGTTGTTGGGTCGAGTGGGCATACATTCGAACATATTTGCGACACTTACATCAATCACGTTCGAAACAACTACAAGTCAAGTGCAGTGATTGTGTTTGATGGATACCTTGATGGGCACAAAGGCACTAAATCCATGGAGCGCTTGAGGAGATCAAGCAAGAAGCACTCAGTGGAAATACAGTTCACCCACACAATGATATCAACGATTTCTCAAGAAAACTTTTTCAAATGCAAAAAACAAAAGTTGAATAATCACCATGCTGATGGCAAAGTGCAATGAGACTGGAATTGCCTGCGAGCAAGCAACTGAGGGTGCAGATACGCTTATAGTGCGAACGGCTGAATCCCTGGCATCAGCTCATGAAAGGATTGCAGTTGTGGGAGAAGATATAGACCTTCTGGTCATAATGATGGGTCTCCAAACTTCTCCTAATGTATTTTTCCTCAAACCAGGTAAAGGGTGAGCACCTCAATTCCTGTACCAACCTGGAAGTGCAGTGGAGATGATTCTCGCCAACCATATGCTGTTCCTCCATGTGATGAGTGGTTGTGACTCCACATCCGCTTTGTTTAACCAAGGCAAGGCTAAATTCCTGAAGACTCTGACTAAAAATCCGGATCTTAAAACCTACATTAATAAATTTATTGATCCTTTAGCCCATCCGAAGGAAATTACTGCTGCTGGGGAAAAATTTCTTGTTTCCCTGTATGGCGGTAACCACCAAGCAAGTAATCTCAACAAGCCGAGATACAACCACTATGTGACATCAGCATACAGGGTCACAGGAAATATTGCTTCGATCCCTCCCACTGAAGGTGCTGCCTATCAACACAGCCTCAGAGTTTTCCACTAAGTGCAGCAGTGGATCGGCAATGATTTAGAACCTGAGAAGTGGGGGTGGAAGTCAACCAATAACGGCTTGGTCCCAGTTACCACCCTGAGGTCCCCAGCTCCAGAGAGACTTCTTCAACTTATTTCCTGCAAATGCAAGAAGGACTGCCGAGGAAGTTGTGGATGTAGATGTGCAGGTCTCTTTTGCACAAGACTTTGTCTACATTGTGAAGGGGCATGCTCCTACATTGGCAGCAGTTTCAATGAGGAAGATGAAGACAACCAGGGCGACCTCACTGTTGAAATACCACTGTCTGAAGCAGCTGGAGTGACAGAAGGTAGTAATTCTTACAATTTTTACAGCATTTCTAAAGAATTATACCTTTTCTATTCACGTTTTCTCTATCATATAAATTATCCAACTCTATTATAATTTTTCTCTTGCAGAACCGCCATTCATGCCCCTCCTACTTGACCAGCCTGGACCTTCTACTGCCCGAGACGACATCCCCCTGCCTGAACCATCAACGTCTGTACGCAAACAATCCCGACTTCAATAACCACATTCTCTTGTAAAATAAAATAAAAGTATGTTCCAAACTTATTTTACTTCGCCACTGCTCCTCTACGAAGCCCGAGGTTATTTCTATGTAAAATAACTAACTTCAAGAAATCTCATATAATACATAATATGATTTTATTAACATTCATCTTTACAATCAATTCATTAAAAACAGTTGTTTTCAAGCATGATATAGTGAAAGAAGAGTGCCGATGAGAGATAGAAAAGTGAGAGAAGAAGCTTCTCAGCTTTGGCCAGGGGGACCAAAAACTTGCCACTTTTCATCGCGCGACTCCCGTTATGAGAAATTTAAACTTCAAAAATGTATTTTATAGGAAATTTGGTCTACTTTAATTTTGAATGAAATGGCATTTTCGATTAAACGCATAGTTTTCGAGTTATCGCGGGTGAAAGAGAGCGTTTCTCTAGTTTTTGTCAAAGGGCCAAAAAATCGCCCTTTTTCAGCGCGCTCTAGCACCTGGATACTTCGTCAGAAAATTAAACTTGATAAATGCATTTTGTAGGAACTTTGTGTACTTAAATTTTTTATAGAATGGTATTTTCTATTAAACGCATACTTTTGGAGATATAAGACAAAAAACAAAAAAAAATTATGAATTTTTTTTTTTGCGTTTTTCTTGTGAAACTCACCACTTTTGAGGGCGCAAACATGAAATTCGGATTCAGCACCCCAGTAAACATATAGAACCGGTGGGGAAAAAACTTCCGGAATTTTTCTTGGTAAAACCACCGGTTGACCGGACTACGAAGGGACTTCTAGAGGACTTCAGCTGCTCCTGAGACGACCAGAGACCATACCCTCCACGGCTTCGAAATGAAACGATTTACTCTTGCGACCAGTTCAGCTTGTGAAAGTTAGTAACATTGTAAATACTTGCACCAAAGCAGCAAATATAGTTGGGCTTTTAAAACCCTTGATTGAGATATTTATTCATGTAGTTAAAATTATTTAATTTGTGCCCATATCCACTCGGGGGCACAACACAATAATCTACTCCCATTGATTTCACTTGAGGAAATAATAATATATTCTCACATCAATGTTAATGTCAGAGAATCCGTGATATCATAAACTACTTCTTTAAAGAAGTTGTATCTCCCATTTATGTAATCTTTATAATAGACTATTTAGCAGGAAAGGTTACGCTATATGATTTAAGTAAAAGGAAGTGGGTACGAAGTTTCCACCTTTATTTACAAATTAGATTTAAATATGTTTTTTATAATTTTCTGATTATTTAAATATTATATTTTCGAATATACAATTCTAAAACTAAACATTTTAAAGATATAATACAAAGCAAGACACAGATCACCTCGGTAACCGCCAAGTTCTTAAACTGTTTTAATTGTCATACCGGGACGAGTGGAGATTTTGGGAATAAACGCATACGCAAAAATTACACGGGAATTTGTAGTTGCATCGTGCAGAGGTAGCATATACAAACAATCAAGAAAAATGTCCACATCCATCAATAAATATGAAATAATTGAAGGATATTTTACAGTATGTTGGGAAGTAACAGCAAGAAACTGACAGGAGTGTCGAAGGGTATCAAAAAAGTGTATTTTATGTAGGAATATAAGGGTACCAACGCGCTGCTATGCTGTGACGAAGAAAGAAAAAGGTGACGCTGCACTTGTATTTATCGTCACAGTGTTTACACGTAAATGGAGAAGACAAAAGGGGAGGGATAGAGAGGAGGAATTGCGTGCAAGAAACGTTACCATATCCAGTGTACGACGCTTCCTTCTCTGTGTGACAAGTTGTAATCCTTCTTCACTATTACCGTGTCTATCTGGACGACACATGTCCAATTCGATTGGCTTGACTAGGTAGACGGATTGCGTGGCTAAACTTAACGCTTCACATGCAATTCATAAATACAGAATTTTACTCGTGTATTACAGCAGTTGAGAGGTGATTCGACGTGAAAAATTAGCTAGAAATAGAAATATATGTGACCATAAAGTGATTATTATTTGTGTTATTCACCCTCTAAAATAAGAATATAACAAGCATTTACTTGAAAACGTCCGCAACTATTAAAGATGAGAGAAAATAAATGTGCACAATGTATCAGCAAACAAAGGCCATACACCTTAAAAAAAAAGCTTTTTTTTTTTTTTTTTTTTTTTTAGTAAATGACATTCCCATTGTAATACAAAATACATTGCTTCTCTCATATCGCAGCAATGTAAATGTAGCTTCCACTGTAAAAATGTTTTCTTTGCTGGAACGCATAATTTGTTACCGCAAAGAAAATGCTGTTTTAATATGATCTTGCCACAAACATAATTCATATATACAGTAATGATTACAATAAACTTGCATTGCTGTTGCTGTAGTTCAGCAGAAGTCTTTGTGCGATAGTGTCAGTTACACTGCAAAGAAAATCTGTGGGTGGAAAAACAACCGCTTCTTGTCATTAACAAGGAATTAACAAATATTTATTAATTGTATTCACTAAATAAAATGAAAATGAATTCGAGACTCGAACCCGCAGCCCACATGTTATTAGCCTTACTCCCTTCACCATACGACCACTATGTCTAATCATGTTCAAAGTTTTTTTGCACAGGTACGGTAGTCATATAGTAAGGTCTGTCTCATATAAGTTGGCGATACTTTCACAGTCAGTGAGTGGCTAATTGACGTATACGAAACAAGCAAAGTGCCATTTACAAAATCCTGTATCAGCTGATGCACGAACGAACAAAAGTTAATATTACGTTGGCTATTCTGGGTGCACAGCCGACGCCCATTAGACAAGCAGAAAATACGCGATAAGAAAGAGTTCCTAGATTAATTAATACATTTCATTTTACGTGGTCACAAAACAGTGGTTGTTAGTGTTACAAACTAAACTTCGTGATCAAGTAGTAATGCATAGGTGTTCAAAATGAGATTCACAATAAAACGATCCATATCCAAATGAAATGCAACTTAAAAACCTTTTTCACATCTGCAATCATGCTTTCCACACGTGCTTCATATTAATTCCAAAAGCATACAGAAATATTGCATAATATAGTTTATTTATTTTTATAATAATTTGACGAAATATATTTCACATTCGTGTCGTTCCGAGCCAGTAATAGAAGAACAGTCAACTTTTAAAAAGACGGGATCAAGAGGCAGACCATGCTGCTATCTGTTGAGCAATGCAAACGGCTCACACCTCGCCCTTTCATACTGTGCGCGTCATCTGTCCGCTCTTTCCCGAAGCATTACAAGCCAGAAAAGAATAGTTTTCGTGTGTGACATATAACAAATTTACGAACAGATACAAGTAGTTTTAATTTTCTGCGTGCTCTGTATAATTTTAAAAGTAACATATATTTCGTGTACAGTGATTTTGAGTACTAGTAATTTCTATTAGGTCAGTAATCGTTAGTCTACGTAAATTATACGCTATATTGTTCTCCCGAAAACCCATTTCCTTGTTTCCCTGTTGTTACTATATTGTATTGATAAAACAAAGAAAGTGGGACATGAGTGAATAGTTTTAAGCAATTCTTACGTTATTACACGACACATTTTTCTAACTCAAGCTGTTTAGTATCAGTAATAGCTGAATAACTGCTTTGCAAAAGTCGTTGGTAAGTTGTTTGTTGGCGAATGAAAAGTGCATGGTCAAGCAAGTTTCCCGAATGACTTTTATTTCCAGTCTTAAAATATTAGCTGTATCATCCAAAGTGTGATAATAACTACAATTACCGTCTCGCAAATGTTAACCCAATTTCGTTGTCTATAAAATATAAAAAAAATAGGTAACAAATATTTAATTTTTGCAAGGTTTCCTGTTTTTACTTTTGAAACCTACAAATTTTTTAGACAGATGTGAACCTATGAATACCTTAATATTTGTTTAGCATTACAATGGAAAGTGGATTATCTGACAGCGTGCTNCCAAAGTGTGATAATAACTACAATTACCGTCTCGCAAATGTTAACCCAATTTCGTTGTCTATAAAATATAAAAAAATAGGTAACAAATATTTAATTTTTGCAAGGTTTCCTGTTTTTACTTTTGAAACCTACAAATTTTTTGACAGATGTGAACCTATGAATACCTTAATATTTGTTTAGCATTACAATGGAAAGTGGATTATCTGACAGCGTGCTAATAAAATAAATATACAGCTGCCAAATGACGCACCAGCTGATGGCGAAAGGATACATAAACGAAGAGTAAACATGGGCGCTACTTTCGTCGAAATGTCAAAATCTCGCCAATTTATATTAAACATACAGTAATAAGGGGCTGGAATATAAAGTAACCTATAGGGAAGAATTGGGGTTAGTGATTTGGAGAATCACTGCACTTCAGAATGACATAAACGTCTGCAGAAGGACCATTTGATCAGTTATAGTTTAGTTATTGCAGAGTATATTGATTTTTTAAATTTTTGCGCCAGGAAAACAGTTACGTACTGAAAACTGCAATGTACGAATGAAAACCTTAATATCGATAAACTGTTAACTTTGGTACAAAGTACTTTTCCTTTTCTGAGCAAAATAAGTCAAAAATATACACTTCTTGGCTATAAAGGAATATAAGGTTGCCANTAAGTACTTTTCCTTTTCTGAGCAAAATAAGTCAAAAATATACACTTCTTGGCTATAAAGGAATATAAGGTTGCCATACAACAAAAAGTTATAAAGATAACTTTTATTAACAGTAAAACTATGAGACTCAATTTTTATCTTTGAATTAAAGCAATGTTGTTTTACTGTTCTCAGAACAACCTCAAGTTAATAATTTTACTAGCCTTACAGAAAACTTCGAAGGTATTTTTTTAGTGTGTTGATTTCGCACTCTAATTTGCTCAGTCTGCAAGAAAGCAGTGTCTATAATTAATCTATAATTAATGGCAACCATCCAATAACTTGGAGGCAGGAAACACGCTCGTCATACAAGCCACTTAGTTTGCCTACCATTGAGGTATAGGTTGGCCTCCTTTTTTTGTGGTTGCTATTTCTCGCAAACGCAGAATGTAAAAGAGTTAAAACAAGGTTTTTTTCTTGTACATTTAGTGATGCTGCTTATTAATCTGGCTTGCAATTTTAGTCACAAAATTTACTGCGATATAAGAGTAGCAACCCCTGATTTGTTTCTGAGGATAAAATTTACACTTATATTACGGGGCCGTGGTGGTGTAGCGGTTAGACTACTCGCCTCCCACCAAGGCGAACCAGGTTCGATTCCCGGTGGGCTCACCCTCGGGTTTTTTAATGTAGGAATTGTGCCGAACGATGCCACTGGTAGGTGGGTTTTCTCGGGANCGGTGGGCTCACCCTCGGGTTTTTTAATGTAGGAATTGTGCCGAACGATGCCACTGGTAGGTGGGTTTTCTCGGGATCTCCCGTTTCCCCCGCCCTTACATTCCGATGTTTATCCATACTCACCTCGTTTTACCCTCATCTGCTCTCAAGACCTTGATGTTAAAAGCCACCCAAATCTCTTCACTCGCTCACTACACTTATCTTTCTAGAATGATGTTAATAAACTTCTTTCGCTGATACCTTGTGCGATTTGTTTTTGTTTTCGTCTCTAATTGTTGCCGATATTTAGATTACCTGTTTATTACGTCATAATTTCGAACGGTAAATAACACTCTCACCAATAACTTTAAGCTGTAAGGTTTACACATTTCNCGGTGGGCTCACCCTCGGGTTTTTTAATGTAGGAATTGTGCCGAACGATGCCACTGGTAGGTGGGTTTTCTCGGGACCTCCCGTTTCCCCCGCCCTTACATTCCGATGTTTATCCATACTCACCTCGTTTTACCCTCATCTGCTCTCAAGACCTTGATGTTAAAAGCCACCCAAATCTCTTCACTCGTTCACTACACTTATCTTTCTAGAATGATGTTAATAAACTTCTTTCGCTGATACGTTGTGCGATTTGTTTTTGTTTTCGTCTCTAATTGTTGCCGATATTTAGATTACCGGTTTATTACGTCATAATTTCGAACGGTAAATAACACTCTCACCAATAACTTTAAGCTGTAAGGTTTACACATTTCCTACCTTATCTTTCACATGGAATCGATTTATAATCGTTGTTACACAAGAGTACCCGTTGTTTAGGACGTTCGCGATTAATTTAGCGTAAATGGCGCTCTTATATAATAAGTAAAGTTACCATTTACATGGAAATGTTCGTTTATTCATGCGCCGATAAAGTGTCAGGAGTAAACATTTTTGGAACGTGAATATTTTACTATAAACTGCTCACAGTAAAGCGAGCACTTTTGAAATCAACCTTTGAAAGAAATTACTGCCTTAACTAGTCTTCATATACGTTAGAGTACATACTAGCACGTGGGCTCCAGTTAAGTTGGCAGTGTTTTAATTAAAACTTGGTGTTGTGTTTATAGTGCAATGTTGAAATTTATGACTAGCGACGTCTGTGTTTCTTGTTTTTTACACACACAAAAAATAAGGTTTTGTTGGCTAAAACAAACCTTGTTTTAACGCAATAAAGTAATTGTTTCTATAAAGACATTAAAATACTTTGTTGCTGAAACCAAATCGTACGGTTATTCACATTTGGTACCCCAAACTTGTAATATTCGATTGGTGCAAATAAAGATTTGTATGGCTCTGCGCACAGCACATTAAACAATTTCGAGCATCGTAAAATAATCTGCTAAAAAACGACCAACTTTGGAACACGAAATTTTCCGGCTGAACGTTACGCCTTAGCAATCTCTGCAAATGTGATCAGAGGTCTAAAGAGAATGCTTTCCAACATACGAGTTTCCAGTATAGACATGTATGTAAATACAGCTTTACTTTTTATTTACTTTTTAACTCATTCCATTAAAATTTTTTAAAATTAATAAAATGTAGTGATAAACGTTGTTACTATCCTGTCACGAAAATTCAAAAAAAGCTCTCGAGTTGTGTTTTCTAACGAAGGTATTCAAATAACCCGATTACCCTACAACTAACCGAATAAATGCCAGTAATGGACCAGGCTGATTCTGTTGCCGCAAATTATTACGTAATAATAAACATATCAGAATGTTAGAGCTAATCAAATGCTCATTCACTCCAAACAAAATATGAATTTTACTATTCTTTTATACATACAAAATTTACTGTAACCAAACTGATTAGCCGAAAGTACTTAGAAAAAGAAAATCATTTGTGTACTAAATACATGTACATGATGTTGGAACAAACAAATATTGTTCAGGTTGACAAATTAATTTTAAAATATTTGTTTGTTTCAACGGAACAAATGCAGATGTTTGGATCAAGATTAGGTTATTATAGCGTACAAATTATTGTTCAATGCAAACGAAAAGTTCTCAAGTATATTTATTTGTTATCTGCAATTATTCCTTTCTCTCAGTGCACTTCAGCATAAATTTACATATTATCAATACACGTTTACTTCCCTAAAAATGACACGGTTTAATTTGGCTGGCACATGAAGCAAGTGAGACGGTCAATAGTAATATTAATTTTACATATGGCGGAAGGATACAAAAAGAGAAGAAAAATAGATTATAAGCAGAGGTTTTTAAAATTACTCAATTAGCCGTGAACAGCTTACAATGTGATTATTCTTACCCAAATGACCATACCATAAACACATATCAATAAAATAAATTCAGCGTCTGCAAGTTAAACACTTTCCAATTTTAACATGACTCTTAAGACTTGGAAATACCTTTCCTATAATACTGCCAACTTAAGAAGTACGTCTGCCTGGCGCTTGAATTTGCGTGTTCTTTTTGTTAAGAAACTACTAAACGTGCATGCAATACGTTTACCTAAAAAAATCGTACTGCAGGTGAGAATACAATAGTCCTTCCAACGTACTTGCCTTCCACCTAGCTGAACCGGGTTCGATTCCCGGCGGAGTCACTCCCAGATTTTCGCATGTTGGAATCGTGCCGGACGATGCCGCTGGTCGGCACGGATTTACGCATGTGGGAATCGTGCCGGACGATCCCGCTGGTCAAGGGGTATTATCGGGGATCCCTTGTTTCTACCGCCCCTACATTCCAGACCTGCTTCATATTCACCTCGCTTCACCCTCATCAGCTCTCAAGACCTCGATGTTAAGAGTCGCCCAAATATCTTTGCTTCCTCACTTACTACTTCCCACGTAAGACACGTGCTGTGTATATTATTTTAGAGCACATAAACATAATAAAAAACGGTTTTTATAGTCCGCTGTATCTTAAAACATACTGTTAGAATACTGGCGAAAGTACGATAGAAGTATGTACTGAACTCTGCCACAGCAGTTTTACCAATAAAATTATAAGATCACAGTTTTAGATACCATAGGTAGACGCAGCACGACGTGAACACTACACTCTAGTTCAGAGCCTTGCGCGTAAAGGCGATGACACATTTTGATGTGCGTGTCTGTGTCGTTCTTATCGCTTCCGCCCTTCTGATCTTCAAACGGCGAAAATAGCTCCGGATATACAGGGGCCTTAATTGCGAGCATATAAACTAAAGTATTAAAATGTATTCACTTTATGGCAGGGATTTTCCAATGGTTGATTTGAAAATGGTCTACTAACCGAGATACATTATAGATTAAAGGGTACATTAAATTAGTATTTTGCTCCACACCACACAGTTCTGTAAACAGGCTACAGAGCAGTAGCAACCAAACTTGTGTAACAGCAAAATAATGTTGAGTTAGTTTATTGCAGAACCTTTTTGTTGCAGGAACAATCCTAATATTGCTAAAGTTTTTCGGTAGACGAGTTGCTCTGTTATGTATGAGGAACAGAATTCTCTGTTGTTAGGAACTATATTCATAGCTGCAGATAAAATCACATACAAGACCGAAACATACATTTCTGTTGCAATTTATATGTACGTTAACAACGTCTTATGAACTTTAAACCAATCTGGTTGCTGTCCCCTTGTTAAAATTCTATATGGGTTACTGGTACATTAATTTGGTCCATGCAAACATATATTTTTCTTAGTGTAGCGAGTAAGCAAAAGATGGGGCAGGACTGTTCCAGAACTTGCGTCGAATATAAAATAAGTATAGAGTGAATATGGGACAGAGTACTGATGCCACCTGCCCAGTAGACACCTCCGTGCCCCAACATTGACCTGCTTTTCTTCCTACACAACTGTCGAAAATACTTGGCAAACAATAAGGTTAGAACACTGGTTAGGTACATAAGTACTTTGATATGCTAGTACAGTATCTAAAAACTATATCATCTAGTGATATAAAACGTTTTTATTTTTCTTAGAAGTACGAGGTTGAGGTTCAAACAATAAGTAAAAAAAAATCACGTATATCTGACTGGTGTTTTGACGATTCTTGAGCCAATTTTGGGGACCTGCGCAGAAGAAGAAAATCAGTACGTCTCATATTCTATCTATGGAAACAACAAGCTGGTGATGCTAGGAAACGTCAGGTAGTTCACACTGCGGTGGGGTCCCTAAGGAGTGGCAAGTTGGTCGGTCCGATGCCATTTTCAGCCCAAATCCTAGCATGACTCACCAGTTCCTGAGCACTGAATTATGAGTTCAGTTACTGAGTGGCTCAATATACAGAGGTAAGATGAACTGACGCTTCCTTAGACGCGGGAGCGCCCATTATCTAAGAACGAGCCTTGTCTCTAGTTGGTTACTGAATGCTACGAAAAATCTCCAATTGGCTGGGCTGCTTGCTGGCGAGCAGGTTACCAGGAGCTGATACGTGTTGCTGTCCAGTGATGCCATTTTCCTAGTGTGTGTCTTAATTTCTTGGTAAAAGCCGATGTGTAATATCTGTGTACGTATCTGCTCTGTGGTTTAGTGATTCGGAGCCAGCTATAGCCAGGAGGATCCGTCACCTTTGGTTTTTAATGCAAAACGGTACGACGTGAAACTCAGGGTTTGTCTTTAAATGCTGCAACGGTACAGGTTCAGCAATGAAGTTGAGGAACGACTGAACCTGAGAGGTGAAAATATGTAACCAAGGCAGCGATTTGGACAACTCTTAACCCTTTGAGGACGGCACAGATTTACTGGCACTGATGTCAAAGTTGAAGTGAGCTGCCTTTAATGTCCACTACAGTATTAACAGTTTTGTTGGTCTATGTACTACTTCCATTTACTATCTTCCTATTGATCCTGGCAACACTGGACCGGCTAAGTGTACTCTGCAACATAAATTATTTGCTGGTCGTCAGACAATGAAGTCGTTCGTTGAATGTGTACCAATAAATGGGCCTCGACAGAGGTTTTGCAATCCATTGTGTTTATTTGAGAAATTATAAAAAATAACAGTTTTATTCTTACAAACTGAAATTTGGACTAGTTATAAACTTTTATTTAGATTCCAATAAAGTTCAGAGAAACCGTAAAAATATAAAAGTGTGAATTTTGTCTTCAAGAGTAAAGAAATTCCCATACATACGTAGCCCAGAGTATGTAATTGCACACTCCTTAAAGGGTTAACTGCCGAAGTTTTTAGCGCCGAATGTGTTGAAGATGTTTGAGAAGGGCGCAGAAGAAAAGGAATGCTATGGTGAAGGAAACGGGAGTAACGAAAGAAAACTCAATAGCAACGTCCCCTACGTTTTCCAAATGCTAAATTATGGGTTTGGCCTCAACCAAAAATCATACAAAATGCGTGTCGGTGGGAGGCGACACCTGTAACTACGTCTTTAATTTTGATTCCCAACTATTTTTAACAGAGAATAGCTTTAGCGACATTATTTCCTTGTGTCAGTTGTGCCAACTTGATTGGCTATCGACAGGGCAACCAAATGCATTGCAGCTGGTCTCCGTTATGAAGGCCAGATTTCCAGAGCCAGCATGTGGTAACTTGTCACAAACAACAAATAATACTTATGTTAACGTGGTATTTTGTCACCAAGGCGCATTCGGTGCTGAGGTTGATTTATAAATGGACACTGCGTGGGAAAACTTAAACATTTTCTTAACCACAGGGTGTTAGCCTGACCCCTTATGACCTGACACCACCTTTAATCGCGAAATACTTTATTATTGCTTGTGATAGTAAGTTGTCTGCATATTTCCCCTGACTAGTAATATTTTCAAGCATGACATATAGTAGGATCGCTTAACATTAAAATGTGGACACACCGGATGAAAGCACCAAATTTTACAGGTAGTAGTTAGGTACTTAGGTTTCAATTTTTGATAGGAACCAACTCCTCCGTCGGCCATCTTGGATTTTATGGCGGCCATTTTGAAATATAGGTATATTATCAATATCTCGGCTTCTAAAACACTTAGGACCACAAACTTGGTGTCTAACTATACATATTTGGGGTCAGGGAATACAACTACACAACTTATTAATGTAGGAGACTATACATTTATTCACAAATATATGTGCAAATGACAAACTATTCACCAATTAACTGTTTTGTCCACATTTTCTAATATGTTTTATATTTTATTTCAGATTGAATTGTAATACAAGATGGATTGGAACAAGTGTGTGATCTGTCAGAAAATAACTTCAGAAAATCTAAAATGTCCACTCAATGCACATGGAATCGATGACAAGACAACACCATACCGGTCTTCCGTGAACAATATCAATGAGTTTAGAAGCTTGGAGTCATTGCAATTGAAACTTATTTTTGGAGTCCACATGAGTGCGTCTTAACTAGTCGAAAACCATGGTGAATGGCATAAATCTTGTTACGTCAAGTTCAGCCATTTGAAGTTGGATAGAGCTAGAAAGCGGGGAAATACTTCAGGAGGCAGCACAACTGTAGAGAAACGATTCCGGGGTGAAGCGAGTGACAAAATGGGGTGTTTTTTATGTCGTGGAAGCGATGGACTCCTTCATGAATTTCGAACATTAACAACTGATACGACCATACAAAACATGGCAACCGAACTGCAAGAAACCTGGTTGTTGGCAGCATTAGAAGGTGGTGATCTCATTTCCCTTGTCGCCAAATATCATCTGCAATGTTATGCAGCCCTGAGAAATCGCTACCGGTCTCACATAAGGAAACTACAGCAGGATTTGGTGGGAGGATCTGCAGAGGAAAGTCAGATAAATGCTAGAGCACTTGTGGAGCTTTATACTTATATAGAGAACTGTGTGGAAGATGGGACCTTCTACTTTAAATTTTCAAAGTTGCATGAACTGTAAGAACACCGATTAAAAATTCTTGGCGTTGAGAAGGAGGTTAACAGAACCAGAATGAAGGAGAAATTGCTAGCTCACTTTCCACAAGCGCAAGAACAAAGTGATGGAAAGTATAAGGTTTTGGTTTTTGAAGAAGGCATGCGGGAAATGCAGCAGCAGGCCATGTTATGTGATTACGAACATGATGCCCTTTTGTTAGCTAAGACTACCAATTTAGTGCGAAAAGAAATTGCAAGTTACACAGGTTTCCACTTCGATGGTAATTTTCCTTCTGGTTGTCAAGAACAGTCAGTGCCAACTGTTCTGAACACCATGTATGTATGATTTTGAGTTATGCTGATGTGAGTGATCAAGATGCTATATATTCACAGGCAAATCTCACAATCTGCGAGACCATTGTCTTTAACTGCAAGAAACCGTTCGTATCCACGAAATCCTGGTATTCATTGCAAAGGGAAACACCATTGCCATTTTATATCGGAATGAAGATTCACACATACACGAGGTCTAAAGAAACTGTCAAGCAACTACATCAATTGGGGCTCAGCGTAAGCTATAACAGAGTTCTTCAGCTTGAAAGCAACCTTGCAACTCCTACCTGTGCTGATTTTCGTGAGTAAGGAACAGTGGTTCCAGCTCAACTAAAAAAAGGACTGTTTACTGTGGGTTCACTTCATAACTTGGACCACAATCNTAAGGAACAGTGGTTCCAGCTCAACTAAAAAAAGGACTGTTTACTGTGGGTTCACTTCATAACTTGGACCACAATCCTTCAAGTATGACGGCTGTGGGATCATTTCATGCCACTGGTATAAGTCTGTTCCAGTTTCCTATATTGTCTAATTTGGGGGTGAAGCAGAGAGAGATGAGTCTGTATTTGGCTGTTAACAAGAATCATCCATTGCCAGAAATCTTCACCACTGTCCCAGTTGCGGCTTTCAAGACGAACGATGTGTATGTTCCAACGCATTCAAATGATTCACAACAGAAGGTAGGACAACTAGAAGTTGCAAAATTGGAGGAAAGCAATTGGTTCCAGTATGCTTGCAAACTTATGAAGAAAGATGTAATTGAGAAAGCTGATACTGTTTCCTGGTCAGCTTTTCACGCCTCCCAGAATGTATGAGAAGATCATCAAACTAGCCTTAGTCAGATGTTAACCCTTTTCTATGAGAAGGCAGCTACGGCCTCCATGATGTACCGTGGAATTAATGTCTTGTGTTGGGCTATAGAATATCTAAACTCTGGACAGATACCCGTTTTGGCAGTTGATNGTACCGTGGAATTAATGTCTTGTGTTGGGCTACAGAATATCTAAACTCTGGACAGATACCCGTTTTGGCAGTTGATGCACCATTGCACGCCGTAGCCAAGTTCACACAGTGGAAGTGGCCTCGTACTCATTGAGAGGAAACATTCATAGTAATGATGGGTGGCTTGTGGTGAGATGGTGATGTGGAAAACGTTTGGTGGCTACTTGGAGGGATCAGGATGGATTTGCGCGTTGGCTGAAGCTCGTATTGCTTCTTCAAGCACAACCGACTCTTTCCTTTCGACCTCGCATGTGACTAGAACAAGACATTCTCACTAAGTGACAGCATTGACTTTGGAAAAACTGCAGGAGGATGCTTTCTTGCTCACTGAAGGACCACACGATGATAAAATCAAGCTTTCATGGAGAAAATAAATAGTAAAAAGAGTCCTACATTCCAGTACTGGGACNGTACCGTGGAATTAATGTCTTGTGTTGGGCTATAGAATATCTAAACTCTGGACAGATACCCGTTTTGGCAGTTGATTCACCATTGCACGCCGTAGCCAAGTTCACACAGTGGAAGTGGCCTCGTACTCATTGAGAGGAAACGTTCATAGTAATGATGGGTGGCTTGCATATTGAGATGGTGATGTGGAAAACGTTTGGTGGCTACTTGGAGGGATCAGGATGGATTTGCGCGTTGGCTGAAGCTCGTATTGCTTCTTCAAGCACAACCGACTCTTTCCTTTCGACCTCGCATGTGACTAGAACAAGACATTCTCACTAAGTGACAGCATTGGCTTTGGAAAAACTGCAGGAGGATGCTTACTTGCTCACTGAAGGACCACACGATGATGAAATCAAGCTTTCATGGAGAAAATAAATGGTAAAAAGAGTCCTACATTCCAGTACTGGGACACGATTCTTAACATGGAGCTCCTTGGCCTCATTTTCATCAGATCGCATAGTGAGGGGAACTTTAATCTGTATGTGGAAAGCCTCAAGGCCCTGGCACCTTGGTTCTTCGCTCTTGACCATCACAATTATGCACGATAGATCCCAATGCACATCCGAGATTTGGATAATCTTCCACTTTCAATTCTTGAGGAGNGCCCTGGCACCTTGGTTCTTCGCTCTTGACCATCACAATTATGCACGATAGATCCCAATGCACATCCGAGATTTGGAGAATCTTCTACTTTCAATTCTTGAGGAGTNTGACCATCACAATTATGCACGATAGATCCCAATGCACATCCGAGATTTGGATAATCTTCCACTTTCAATTCTTGAGGAGTTGAGCAGCAGGGTCACTGGGTAATCTACAAAACCAAGAATCGATTCTCCAGTATACCAATCGACCAAGCACATTAGCAAAATAATAAGGTCGTCAAGGGTTCAGGAGGTACTGTTGGTCTGACCGAAAATACTTCAGCCTTCAGAAAATGGATGGTCTCAGGGCCTGAACAAGCTAGGTTATTGAAGGAGTTTCAAGATAACTTCATCCCTAATCACAACAGTTATCATAATCATGAATAGGGATTTGCCACACAGAAAACATTTAAGGAACAATCATTGAGTCTATATACAGTCATAAAAGACTTTAGAAATCCCCGTATGGATGGCAATGACGAGCTATTGACTCTTGACACACAAAATGTTTTAGATGAAAGTGTAGTAAATACGGCGCGGACAATTATGAGTGTAGGCCAGGATCAGTATGACAAGTAATGCAAATCAGTTGTCAGTGATTGTACTCGCTCCATTCATGAACCAATAAAAAAAATTACTTCCTTTATTCAGAACTCCTATCCAAAAGATAAAGACAAAAATAAGAGAAATATATCATTACTTAAGACTGGTGTTTCTCTGTTCTCTCAACTGTACATAGTGATGCAGCATAGGAAGAGTGACATGACTACATTCTTCAGACATGAGAATCATTATTTCCCCCTTCACTATCTGACGATGGAAATCTGCGCTTCGGAAATAAGTCAGCTCTTATGAACATTTTGAACAAGGATTCCCCAAATGATCATCTTGATTATGTTGATGTGAAACTTCTCGATGGAGCCGCTGTTCTGCATATCCTCCTCACAACTACCAACATTGTCACATTTTATGATTATGCTGATCACATATTCATTCCACACATAAATAAATAATTAAAAAGCTGCAAACGAGTTGATGTAGTGTGGGACAAATAAATTCCGNCTCCCCACAACTACCAACATTGTCACATTTTATGATTATGCTGATCACATATTCATTCCACACATAAATAAATAATTGAAAAGCTGCAAACGAGTTGATGTAGTGTGGGACAAATACATTCCAACAAGCTTCAAAGAAGCCCCTGGAGAAAAGTGAGGTAAGGGTGTTAGGAGGAAGTGTGAGGGAAGGAACAAGCTCCCAATTAAATGGGCCGATGTCTTAAAAGACCCCACCAACAAACGGGAACTTTTTGCATTCCTTTCAAACAAATTGGCAAATGTTGAATGTGCCAAAAGCAAGGTTATTGTCGTCACATGTGATGCTGACATTATTCTCCGAGGAACCGATAGGTCCATGCCATCACGTGACCATGAGGAAGCGGACACCAGACTGATTATCCACTTACAAGACGCACTTTTGAATGGCTGTAGTAACTGTATGGTGTGTACTGTTGACACGGACGTAGCGGTGATCCTCATTGGCAAGTTCCATCACCTGATGACCTTGTGTGCAGATTTAAAAATTTGTGTTGCTTTTGGTACAGGCAAAATATTTACTTAAATTAACATTAATGCTATCTGCGGGGAAATGGGCGTGGATAAATCCTTGGCCCTCCCTTTATTCCACAGTTTCACGGGATGTGATACCACATCATAATTTTTTGGATGAGGCAAGAAATCTGCGTGGGAGGCGTGGAATTGTTGTCCTCAAGTGACACATGCCTTTACCTACTAGAACGGTACACCATGATATTGTGTGATAATAACTGTGAATTAGACAATGTTAATGAAGCCAGGAAGGAGCTGTTTTATCAGAAGAGTAAGTCAATGGAGAACCTACGAAGGATGCACTACTTCAACACTCCAAGCGGGCTATATATCAGGCAGGAGTATGGTGTAACAGTAAGCACAGTCAACAGTATGCTCCTAATCCAGAAGGCTGCGGCTGGACTCAGCAAGTAGACAGTGCATCATGGGTTCCTGTATGGACCATATTACTTATTGCTTCAAAGGGATGTACTGAGATGGTTAAATGTAATTGTAAGAGTCAAAGAGGGTGCACTGGTAGGTGTGCTTGCAAAACTGCTCTTTGGAATTGTACTGAACTGTGCAAATGTCAATGTTTGAATATGACATAAGCAATCTTTCATATAATTCAACATCCATCTTTTATATACGATTTCATAACACAATTCATTTTGTTTTAACAGTATAATTATTTATTTTATACCGTTTTTAATGTATTATTTTAATTGGTGAATAGTTTGTAAATGGCAGCATATCATTAGTAATATGTGATTTGAATACCTTAAACTTCTTTACGATTGTATAAATTTGTTAATTTTCAGTTCATTAGTGAATAAATATATAGTCTGCTACATAAATAAGTTGTGTAGTTGTATTCCCTGACAGCTTATATTTATACTTAGACGCGAAGTTTGTGGTCCTTAGATGGCCGACGGAGAAGTTGGTTCCTATTAAAAATTGAAACCTGAGTACCTAACTAGTACCTGGAAAAAATGTGTTTCTTTTATCCGGTGTGTCCACATAAACGCGAAATTCGACGTTAAGGGACCCCACTAATACATGACGCAACGTCCATGCTGCTATTCCGTGACAACAACAATAAAATATAGTCACAAGAACGTAAACCAAACTCGCAATTTGTAGAAAATTAAACAGTGCTGTACGCTTTTCTATTAAAAACATGTGTTCCCTCTGTAAGTGAAGTAATATATGACCTACAGGTTAAAGCAGTGAGCAAGTACCTCTTTGGAAATTGGTTAGTGTAAAAAGTGTATTATAAAAATAATTCAAAGTAACATATAAAGCCTTGCTGCATAAAAGTGGTTTACTTAGCGTGCGAGTAAAATGTTTAGTTGCACCTAAATTCAAACTTATTTCGTTTCATACTTTTATACATCCACATTATAATTTCCTGGCAAATATTGTATTTTATGTATGGTTGTCTATTTTACTTCAATAACCTAGCAATTTTTATGACAGAAGTTCATCAATAAACACCCCAATATTAGTTTAACATTTAATGTATAAAGCAATAAAATGACAAGTGGATAAGCTGATCAATTACATGGAAATAAACAATATTACTTCTGCGTGACCCATCAGTTGACGACCAAAGGATACGTAAGCGAAAAGAAACAATGGGCGCAATTTTCGCCGAACTGACAAAATATTGCTTTTGTAGCTGAGACAGACCCTAAACACTTACTGTGTGTGTTTACTTCCTGCTAAACAAGAATAGATTCTTGTGTTTCTTCTAGCCTACCGCACATAAAACTTCTAATTAAGAAAGATGCCCATTATCAATTAAATTATTTTTCTCTTGTTTCCCTCTCGTGGCTCAAGATATTGTATGTCTTCATTTTATAAATTTATATATGACATTAAAATGTTATAAAGTGCGTATATTANTGTGGCTCAAGATATTGTATGTCTTCATTTTATAAATTTATATATGACATTAAAATGTTATAAAGTGCGTATATTACATACGATGCGATGTTTATATTGATGCGCGCACGTGTGCATACTCATACGTGTGTATGCATGATGTTTGCGTGTTGATGTAACATAATTTCAGAGATGATGGAGTCAAGTGGAGAGATTTGGATTGCTCTTTACACCAAGGTCTTCAAAGTCAATGAAGGCGAAATGAAGTGACGATGGAGCAGCGCCGGAATGCAAGGTTGTGGGAAACGGGGTATCATCGTCCGGCACGATTCCCACGTGCGAAAATCTGGGAGTGACTCCGCCAGGAATAGAACCCGGTTTACTTAGGTGGGAGCCGAGTTGTATGACCACTACACCAACGTGGCCTCTCACTTTTATGAAGAATCNGAACCCGGTTTACTTAGGTGGGAGCCGAGTTGTATGACCACTACACCAACGTGGCCTCTCACTTTTATGAAGAATCCGAAGATTTTCTAGAATCTGAAGAACAATGAGAAGAACAATGAAAGGACGCGGGAATCGCCTTATTTTGCGACTTCCTTAACAAAACTTCAATAAATGAGAATAAATCAGGCTAAACTAAGTCCACAGTTAATGATAAGTACCATATTATCATATATAGTTCAAGTAAGATCAAACATGGAGTGTAGCATTAGCACTACGAGATAAGTTGTTTGAGTTACCAGCAACATTCTTTGTCTTCCTCTTGGCTCTTCTCAAGTAAGTTAGCTAGGATGGACTGTATATCTTGTGTTGGAAGGTTCGTAAAGGCATAATCACTAATGTTTCTTCTCCCCGTAATCAGAGCGAGTTACTCCGGACCCCAGAACTAAAACGTGCGTGAACTACGTCCATGGAGAGCATTGTAATCCAGCACGCAGCTCCCAGCAGATCCAGCGCAATGGTGATTACGGAGGGGAATGCGATCAGCTAAGCGGAGCGTCAACGTCAATCCGTCCTGTCGAACAGTGATATGCCACGGCGCGCAGATCAATAGAGCTCTGTGCCGTCGATTGGTTCACAGTTTCGTGCCGGGTATCAAGGATGCATGAGCTGTCCTGCATTTATCCTTCGGGACGGGCGAGGTGTTTGACCATCAGGCATTGGAAGAACGCGCTCCAAACTGAAATAATCATTAACAGAATGATTGCAGACTAGAGAAACCAGTGAAAATAACTACACTGGAATTAAGTGTAAATTTAAAGATTGTTGGCGTGGCTGAATTCATTTTATTTAAGGAGATATTCGCTGAATTATGACGAATACAAATGATGAACTGGTTCCCAGTTAATTGGACAGATTTGTCAGAAGTGTATTATTCATTTTCATTGTTTCTACAATACATAAATTTTCTCGGAACCTAATAAACTAATTAACTCGATGATGGAGTCTTAAATATATATTAAAATGTTTAAAAGAGGCCTCAATATAACCTTTTTGTCCTTAAAATGCTCTACGGCAGGTCGATGTTCGAAGACATTCGCAAAACTTAAATTTTTCACACTAAAAGCCAGAATGCTTCTTCGTTACATCCATAATTTGTTTTCCGCGCATACAAGGAAAGTTGCTAAAACAAATATACATTTTCTTTTGTCTAGTTACAAATCTTTCATATGAACAGAAGATTTAGTAGAAAAAAAGAGCGCTATTGTTTAAAACACATTTGCCCATTTGCGGCTGGAGCTGGTTGCAAAGCGTTCAAATGTTTCCTCACAACTACGAATTCGTGGTAGCGAATTGTGGTGTGATGTGCGTGATGTGTGACAGCGCGATCAGTTAGGGACTGCACAAGAAACAAATACCGGACAGCTTGCAAATTATTTTACGAAGACGCCTGGCAATGTTTTAGCCTCAAGCCACCAGCTAACAGCTAATTATGCTGGACAATACATTTAACTGACCTGAAAGTTGCGATACCATGGAGACTTAACTTTATTTTCTCTCTGATAATATACATATTTTTTTTCGGAACAGTGGCCAGAGCGCAATGGCGAAGTATGAAATAATGACAGTCATTTCACAATTTCTTGNCGAAAAGAAACAATGGGCGCAATTTTCGCCGAACTGACAAAATATTGCTTTTGTAGCTGAGACAGACCCTAAACACGTACTGTGTGTGTGTACTTCCTGCTAAACAAGAATAGATTCTTGTGTTTCTTCTAGCCTACCGCACTTAAAACTTCTAATTAAGAAAGATGCCCATTATCAATTAAATTATTTTTCTCTTGTTTCCCTCTTGTGGCTCAAGATATTGTATGTCTTCATTTTATAAATTTATATATGACATTAAAATGTTATAAAGTGCGTATATTACATACGATGCGATGTTTATATTGATGCGCGCACGTGTGCATACTCATACGTGTGTATGCATGATGTTTGCGTGTTGATGTAACATAATTTCAGAGATGATGGAGTCAAGTGGAGAGATTTGGATTGCTCTTTACACCAAGGTCTTGAAAGTCAATGAAGGCGAAATGAAGTGACGATGGAGCAGCGCCGGAATGCAAGGTTGTGGGAAACGGGGTATCATCGTCCGGCACGATTCCCACGTGCGAAAATCTGGGAGTGACTCCGCCAGGAATAGAACCCGGTTTACTTAGGTGGGAGCCGAGTTGTATGACCACTACACCAACGTGGCCTCTCACTTTTATGAAGAATCCGAAGATTTTCTAGAATCTGAAGAACAATGAGAAGAACAATGAAAGGACGCGGGAATCGCCTTATTTTGCGACTTCCTTAACAAAACTTCAATAAATGAGAATAAATCAGGCTAAACTAAGTTCACAGTTAATGATAAGTACCATATTATCATACATAGTTCAAGTAAGATCAAACATGGAGTGTAGCATTAGCACTACGAGATAAGTTGTTTGAGTTACCAGCAACATTCTTTGTCTTCCTCTTGGCTCTTCTCAAGTAAGTTAGCTAGGAGGGACTGTATATCTTGTGTTGGAAGGTTCGTAAAGGCATAATCACCAATGTTTCTTCTCCCCGTAATCAGAGCGAGTTACTCCGGACCCCAGAACTAAAACGTGCGTGAACTACGTCCATGGAGAGCATTGTAATCCAGCACACAGCTCCCAGCAGATCCAGCGCAATGGTGATTACGGAGGGGAATGCGATCAGCTAAGCGGAGCGTCAACGTCAATCCGTCCTGTCGAACAGTGATATGCCACGGCGCGCAGATCAATAGAGCTCTGTGCCGTCGATTGGTCCACAGTTTCGTGCCGGGCATCAAGGATGCATGAGCTGTCCTGCATTTATCCTTCGGGACGGGCGAGGTGTTTGACCATCAGGCATTGGAAGAACGCGCTCCAAACTGAAATAACCATTAACAGAATGATTGCAGACTAGAGAAACCAGTGAAAATAACTATACTGGAAATAAGTGTAAATTTAAAGATTGTTGGCGTGGCTGAATTCATTTTATTTAAGGAGATATTCGCTGAATTATGACGAATACAAATGATGAACTGGTTCCCAGTTAATTGGACAGATTTGTCAGAAGTATATTATTCATTTTTATTGTTTCTACAATACATACATTTTCTCGGAACCTAATAAACTAATTAACTCGATTATGGAGCCTTAAATATATATTAAAATGTTTAAAAGAGGCCTCAATATAACCTTTTTGTCCTTAAAATGCTCTACGGCAGGTCNCCTTAAATATATATTAAAATGTTTAAAAGAGGCCTCAATATAACCTTTTTGTCCTTAAAATGCTCTACGGCAGGTCGATGTTCGAAGACATTCGCAAAACTTAAATTTTTCACACTAAAAGCCAGAATGCTTCTTCGTTACATCCGTAATTTGTTTTCCGCGCATACAAGGAAAGTTGCTAAAACAAATATACATTTTCTTTTGTCTAGTTACAAATCTTTCATATGAACAGAAGATTTAGTAGAAAAAAAGAGCGCTATTGTTTAAAACACATTTGCCCATTTGCGGCTGGAGCTGGTTGCAAAGCGTTCAAATGTTTCCTCACAACTACGAATTCGTGGTAGCGAATTGTGNCCCATTTGCGGCTGGAGCTGGTTGCAAAGCGTTCAAATGTTTCCTCACAACTACGAATTCGTGGTAGCGAATTGTGATGTGATTTGCGTGATGTGTGACAGCGCGATCAGTTAGGGACTGCACAAGAAACAAATACCCGACAGCTTGCAAAATTATTTTACGAAGACGCCTGGCAATGTTTTAGCCTCAAGCCACCAGCTAACAGCTAATTATGCTGGACAATACATTTAACTGACCTGAAAGTTGCGATACCATGGAGACTTAACTTTATTTTCTCTCTGATAATATATNGACTTAACTTTATTTTCTCTCTGATAATATACATATTTTTTTTCGGAACAGTGGCCAGAGCGCAATGGCGAAGTATGAAATAATGACAGTCATTTCACAATTTCTTGACAAACATTTATTTTAGCGACACCGCTTGCCATTGGCTTATTTTTCCATACTCTGGCTTATGTTGTCTGTATACAGCTATACGGTACAATCTATTGCGTATGTCATGCGGCCAATTCACAGAATGACCAAATCACACACTTCGCAATTTGACGTCGTCCGCGGAAGGGAGATGCACTGGTCGATGGACCGACCAGGTAACAAAGTGGTACAGTTGTAAGAAGACACTAGCAGACCATAACGCCGGCCGCCACTGAGTTCGACTACTGACCAAGAGACGCGCGCTTACCAAGCCGAGGCGAAGACACATTCGCGGTGCGTCAGTTGTGGGCCGGCTTACGAAGGAAGTGGTTCTGTTTTCATGTCAGGTGCAAGACGTGAGTGTGCATTTGTGTGTGCGTTGGTTTTAATGGCCATACCATGAGAAATTTCACTTAAAAGTTTTCAGCGTGGTAAAACTGATAAAACGAATAAGAAGAATAAACTAAATTTGAATAATGCAATTATAAGTATTTAATAAAATAGTGGTACAATGGTAACACACTGGATTCGTGTTGGCGACGACTAGGCTTCGATTCCCGGTCTGGCCATCTTAATTTTGGTTCTTCATGACTTTTTTTATGAATTCACTCCAGACAAATGACGGGGTGCTTCCTTAAACCAGCATTACACGATACCTGGTTTCTACTACACTCTTTTATACCCACGTGTATACGAGTTTCTGTAGCAGAAAGAACACATCAATTGATACCTTCATAATGACCTTAAGTGCTGATACAAAAGTGTAAATAGTAGTTAAAACAACTTGCAAATGGCATGAAGTTCGCAGTTGGCAAGAGTGCAATAACGTGCCAGATTACCAACTTAAGGAATAACATAATTCTGCAAGGTTGCTTGCAAAGATTTAAGTAAATATGACGTGTTACAGTCTATGGAATCCAATTCACGCGAGCTGGCCTCATAAATGAGTTCATATTTGAGGAGATGTTAAGGCACAATTGGGGAAGACAAGTGGAAGAAAACAAATGTATATTAAAAGATTCTAATAATTATTTCTCTCTACATCTATGTGTTTTCATGTTTCTGAGTTTAGATTATGTCAATGTCAATGAATGCTTTTATCACATACGATGGCCAAAGATGCAGAACACTGGGAAAACCTACACCATCGAAAATAGCAATTATGTGTGTCTGTAATAAGTTAAAAAGTCCAAATTCTGTAAATGAAAAATAATTAATTAGTTTGTAAACAACTGTTACCATACGACTCAANATAAGTTAAAAAGTCCAAATTCTGTAAATGAAAAATAATTAATTAGTTTGTAAACAACTGTTACCATACGACTCAACTCTGAAATTAATTTGGGGATAATGCATCTAGAAAAATTTAATATACATAAATAGCTTCTAACGAAACCATAAGTTACAAATAACAATAAATGAAATAAAACTATTAATTAACCCGTGACCAACGAGAATTGGGACAACGCATTTTCTCACTGACATTATATTCCCAGAATACATTGTCACGTGATACGTCTGTACTGCCATAATGTCACGTATTTTAAATGTTTTGTTAATGGCCTCATTCGACCTTTTGAGTAGGGATTGCAATCCGGAAAATCGGATCCGGTGTTCCGGCGGATCCGGCATCACTAAACGTTTACCGGATCCAGTATATTGGTACCGGATCCGGTGATAGCAATTTTTGGCCAAATAATAGCGCTGTTGCATGAGTAGGTGCTTGAAATGCGTGGTGCGTGTGCGNCCCGGTGATAGCAATTTTTGGCCAAATAATAGCGCTGTTGCATGAGTAGGTGCTTGAAATGCGTGGTGCGTGTGCGTGCTGAGTCGCACCACCACGCCGCGCCGCCGCGTCGCGCCACGTGCTCAGTCCTCAGTATCATTCGAGTATTCGACTCGCTCGAGTCAACAAATGTGTGTTTTGTTTTGTCACGCTACTTCGTCAAAATGTAGGTAAACAGACATTTTTCTTGTATTTACACGAGCACTAAAGATTTCAGATTTAGGGTAAAATGAAAAATAAACCACGAGAGTATCCGCTAAAAAGTGTTTTATTTTAATAGACATTGTTTTTGCTGAATTGATAAATGAATTATGTTTACGTTACGTTCCACTTCTTCCACTTATGAGCGTGAGAATGATATAAAAGATTATTAAATAAGTAAATAATGCCGGATACTTCACACAAATCATCTGAATTATTAGGAATGAATTGAGTTGAGTTACGTAAATGAACGGAAATTTGAATTAAAATTGTAATTAAATATGTTTTGTATTTTGTTTGTTACAGAGGTACTACTCATACTCCTAATTGACAAAAGTTTCAAAACATGTCACTTTCAAAACCAAGCCAAAATGAGGAGTATTATGGTGGGGACAAAGAGAAAACTGTATAACATTATTTTAAAAAAATGCAAAAAGACAACTNAAGAGAAAACTGTATAACATTATTTTAAAAAAATGCAAAAAGACAACTCTATGAACGCGAAATGCACATTGTGCTCTAACATACTAAAAATAAGTTAAGGTTCTTATAAAGGTTTAAAAACATATTTGAGAACAAAGCATTGCATTGATCTAAGTTCTGAAAATAGCCAATTAAAACGTCCGAATTCTAATTCATTTCCTAAACCACTTACATCAAAAACTGATTGAGCTTGACGCTCCCCGCGTCCATGCATTTTTTGCCGTCAGAACACACGCGCTAGCGAAGCCTGCCGGCGGTCAACACCAATAAATATTAAGGGTGGCGGACGTGTCCAAATAAAGGATCCCGCGCCTCACAGCTGCAAAGACGGGCCACCCAAGTTTTCTGCACGTGCAGACGGCATCCGGAGGCAACGGAAGCCACCAGGGC
>NQII01000031.1:2341-37615 GCA_002778355.1 Clitarchus hookeri | reverse complement strand
GAGGGCGGAACGAGTCCGCGAGGAGACGACCACGGCAGCCGGCCGTCATCAGACGCAGTGTGGACCCGAGAAGGAGGAACTTCGAGGGCAGTCGCCGAGACGCCCATCAGACGCAGAGTCCTGCCAGTTCCAGCTCACCAGACCCCAACTGCAGGACCAACTACCCGCCCAGCAAATCAGATAAGTACAGTCATCCAGCGTGTGTGAAGAGTACTACCGCCCTACAACCCCCCCCCCTTTGTATAAATGGGAAGGAGTTGTCTCTAGTATAACTTGTTCAAGGAATAATAAAACTAGATTGTTTTTTTGAACTCCAATCGCCCTGTGTTTACTTCAGTAGTAAATTGGTCCTTTAGACAACAGTGTCAATCACCTTTCTCCAAAACCACAGCTTTGGGAGTTCTCAAGCTGATATTATTTGTGAGGATGAAATACCCAAAAAAAAGTCTTAAACAATTGACAGTTATTTTAAAAAGGAAAATTCAATGGAAAAGATGATATCGAGAATGGTCTGTAAAAATGGTGTGCCCCTCAGTTTATTTTGAACGTCGCCAGATTTGAGAAATTTGTTTTCAAAAAGTGGATTTCAACTTCTTAATTCACCAAACACTATAAGATCTATAGTTACAATTTTTGCAAATACCGTCAAAGGCGCCTTGATAATTGAGTTCGAATATCTTAAGAAAAAAAGAAAAAGATTCTTTTTGAGTTTTGACGAATGGACGTCCCAAAAAAATCACCGATGTTTGAACCTTAATGTATACCAAAAATAAAAACACTTTAATCTGGGCTTGATTAGAATACATGGTTCGTGTACTGCGGAACATATTATCAGTCTGATAAAAAACCGCTTAGAAAGCTTCGGTCTTGATTCTGATACTGATATTATTGGCATGAGTACTGACGGCGCAAGTGTCATGGTCAAAGTAGGTAAGCTCATGAATTACTATCAGCAACTGTGCTTCGCACATGGGTTACAATTAGCCGTGGTCGATGTTTTATATAAAAAGAATGAAGACAAGGAAGAAGAACACCTAGTAACATCGCCAACAACATCTAATGAATCAGATACAGATGACGAAGACACAACGAATGATGCTCCTGAAGAACAAGAAGTTACAGTAACAATAACGGATCCTCGTCATCCTTATCTTTCTAGTGCTGAAGTAATTCCTAGATACAATGATCTTCAAAAAGTGCGAAAAGTGGTTAAGCTGTTCAAAAGATCGCCTACTAAATACAATATGTATCTGCAAAAGTATGTGAAAGAAGATACAGGTAAAGAATTAAGCCTTATTTTGGATTGCCGCACACGTTGGAATAGTCTTCTGGCTATGATAGAAATATTTTATTAGCTGAAAGTGTGTATCGATAAAGCTTTAATATATATAAGATCGGACATAAAATTAAGTGACCTTGAATGGTCGAAAATAAAAGACTTAATTGTGCAGTTTGCAGCCATTTAAAATGGCTGTAGAGGTCCTATGCAGAAAAGATTCGACCCTGTTAACTGCTGAAACAACACTAAAATTTGTTTTAGAGAAGTTGCTCACTCATGACACTGTGTTAAGTACTGAATTATCTGAAGCACTACGTACAAGGATTAAAGAACGCCGCACTGTAGTAACCGGAATATTACAATACTTACAGAATCCAAAGAAATATCATCAAGATACAAACCGAGCTGATGATACATTATGCCAAAGATAAAAGTCATACGATTAGAAATGAAACATTTTTTAGAAAGACTTATTCAAGATGATAACTCTAACGAAAACTTGGAAGAAATAGTAGAGAAGAACTTAGATTCACCATCACTGAAAAAATATTTGACATTACAGGAAGCATTACAATTACAAATCCAGCAAGAAACGACGTGTTATACAATACATGCTAAAAAAAATTAAGATATTGATAAAGTACTAAAAAAAGGAAATGACTGCATTTGAAAGTGAAAGAGTTCGAGGAGAATACTTGTCTGCTAATCATGAATATTTGCTGACAATAAAGCCGACAAGTGTAGAAGCTGAAAGGGCCTTTTCGGCCGCGAGCTATATTTGTAGCTCTGTTAGTTGGAAGTCGACTGGCAGATGACACAATTAACACTATTTGTTTTCTACGATCTTTTTTTCTGTCATAAATATAAGAATGATACTTGTTAGCATTCTCAAATACCTAATTATTGTGATCTCAGTAAATTAAGTAAGGTTAATTATGCTAGATTTTATAAAGTTACTTACTAAAATTGATCTATCTGTGAAAGTGAAATATAGGAAGACTAAACCACCCGTTATGTAACGTTAAAATTTAACTAGTTACCTACACTGAACTAGATTTTAATTTTGCTCGTTGTCTAATTTTAACATCGGAAATAAAGTTGATTTTATATATATATATATACATAAATGTTTTTTTTATAAATTACCTATAAGTACAATACATTCGATTAACTCATTAACAGTTCATTTCGGCGGACCGAAAAGGGAAAATCATCCTTATTTGATCAATCCGGTCGGACCCAGCCGGATCCGGCCGGATCGATGGGAATCCGGTCAGATCCGGTTGGATCCGGTTGGATTGAAAATGACGCCGGTTTGCAATCCGCACTTTTGAGTTATTTGAATTATTTCAGATTATTTACATTTATTTTATTTTTTTTGGGACACAAACACTGTTTTACGACGAATCATTTTAACAATGATAAATACGTGAATGTCATGGGTGTANTCCTTATTTGATCAATCCGGTCGGACCCAGCCGGATCCGGCCGGATCGATGGGAATCCGGTCAGATCCGGTTGGATTGAAAATGACGCCGGTTTGCAATCCGTACTTTTGAGTTATTTGAATTATTTCAGATTATTTACATTTATTTTATNTACTTTTGAGTTATTTGAATTATTTCAGATTATTTACATTTATTTTATTTTTTTTTGGGACACAAACACTGTTTTACGACGAATCATTTTAACAATGATAAATACGTGAATGTCATGGGTGTATCAGAAATAAGGAATATATCCTATTTGGCTTTTAGACAGATCCACGGGTATGATAACGTAAATACTGGGAAGCCAAACTCCACAGGAATTTGTTGAACTTTATTTTTGTTTCCTTCAGATATTCCTACATTAGTGTACTGATTTTCTAGTGTTAATTGTAAATATAATGATTTGTCCTACTTGGATATATCGGTGTCATTCGTTGGAACTCGGGGCTGTTCATGCTCTATCATTTCGGTCTCCCGGGTTCCGGTAAGCCATGTTGGATGTCGNGGTTCCGGTAAGCCATGTTAGATGTCGGTGACCTAGACCTAGACCATGACCTCGGTAATATTTAACCTTGAAAACACAAAAATCGCCCAAAATATTTAAAAACATAAAAAAAAAACCATAAAAAAATCCCCAATTATAAAAAAAAACATTTTCAAAAATTATTTTAAAAAAAATTATAAAATTAAAGTTTTAAGTGTTTGGACTTATAAGGGACGAGGAACTGGTAGTGACCAGCCACTATGTTATGACGTCACCCAACCGCCATGTTGGACCCAGGTGACATTTACCTTGACCCATGACCTTGACCCTACAACAGTTACCTTGGATGACCTTGAAAACAAAATCTCAAGAAAAAAAGTAAAAATAGAATAAATTCTTGAAAGTAAGCTATAATTTTAGAGTACTGACTACTACCACCATATTGGATCAAGGTGACATTGACATTTGGCCTTAACCCGGTGACATTTGACCTTGTACCCAAAAATTCGTCAAAAAATCCCAAAAAAGTTCCTAGGAATTAATAAAAAAATTATTAAATACATTTCTATAAATTATTTTTTTAATACTTTTAAATGGTTACATTTCCAGAGGTCTCGCACAGCACCACTTCCAGCNAATCATATAGTATTAACATTCCCCTCTCCTTTCCAAAGTTACACATTTGTTAACTAGTCGGCTGGCCTCCACCCCCACACCGTTGCTCATTCTGTCGAATGCACTCCACCTGCCATATTGGTTTTTTCGTTTGCCATTTGTTTGCATTTCCAACACCTAGGTTGCACTGATTTCACCGACCAACATGTTATATCTGGATGACCTACACTTTGACTTCACATCTGTGACATTGACCTCGTGCACATGACCTTGGATAAAATTTTACTCAAATAGAAATTTTAAAATATTTGTGTAATAAAAAAAGTTAAAACGTTATTCAAAAACATTTTTAAATCAATATTGCGATCAATCTTGCAATATTTCCATCAATCAGCACCACAATCAGTACCGTAATCAGCACCACAATAATCACAGCAATCAGCACCGCAATCAGCAATCCACACCAATCTACACACCAATCCACACCAATCCACAAACTAATCCACACCAATCCACACATTTATCCACATATCAATCCACACAAATTCACATGTCTATCCACACACCAATCCACACCAATCCATACCAATCCACACCAATCCTTCGATCGATCCTTCAATCAATCCTTCGGTTTTCCCCCACCATATGTATAGATATTACATTCGTTCAATAACTGTCTCCAAATTTGCACGCCTACAGAACTAATATTTTGTATGCAGTCAACTACCTATGCAATTTTTTACTAAAGTCTATGTTATCATTCTATATGAAGATATTTCCGTTAATAGTCGANCAGTCAACTACCTATGCAATTTTTTACTAAAGTCTATGTTATCATTCTATATGAAGATATTTCCGTTAATAGTCGATTGTTCATAAGAACACTTTAAAGTTGCAAGGGAGTAAAGGATACGACACACAAAAATAAAGGAAAACCAATACATTTATTATAATAATTTGTTATTGTTAGGTATCAAGTACTCTCTGCGTCTTCTGCATCCTTCGTGTCGCTTGTTGCAGCAAATGTGTTGGAGGGGTGTCTCTTTATGGATGTATTCAATTTTTACAATTTTTCTCGAGTTTCTGTTTTCATGGTTATCAAAGGTCACGGTCAATGTCAATACCACCTGGGTCCAATATGGCGGTTGAGTGAAGTCATAACATGGTGGCTGGAAGGTTTCAGTCCCTCGTCCACACTAAACCCAAACATTTAAAATTTTAATTTTATAACTTTTTTAAATAATGTTTTTATAAATTTTTATAAATATTGGGGGATTTTTTGAGTTTTCAAGATCAAGGTTCACCGGGGTCGAGGTCATACGTCAAGGTTAATGTCACCAACATCCAACATGGCGGAAAGACGGCCGCAGGGGGACCGGAATGACAGAGCATGGACAAGTCCGAGCTCCGACGCATGACGCCAATGTGCCCAAGTCGGCCAAATCATTATAATATTGTACATTGTTGTTTTTATGTTTACTGTAGTAACTTTAATTTACGTTGGTAGGAATGGCAGTTAATTATAATATTTCATATATATTTCAGTATGTTTCAAGTTTTGTGATGTTGATTTGATACAATGTTACGAAGGGTTGTCTTTATTTCTGATCTTAATTTATATTTCATGGCTTTCCTTGGGACTTGTATTTGTTTTCCATAGTTTTTTAATATAATTTTTTTTTTCATTTGTTGAACTGTAGCTACTGTTCTCTAAACGGAGGGAAACGCTGGCAGAAAATGGGCTTGAAAAGTAATGAACAGAATGCCCGGGATTTCGCGAATTCTTTTCGTGAAAAAGTAGACTTCAAGCAGTTGTTCTTCCACTGTGCTACCATAATCTGCCCAAAGTTCTTTAGAACTTGAAATTTAGAAACATCAACGTGTGCCAGAAATTAAAAGGAATCAACAGAGCACCCAAGTCAAAATAAACCCGTTACAAAAGTCATGCACTGAAGTCGTAGCTAATAAATAAACTACATTTATAGACACTGAAAAATAGCGAAAAAATTTTAAGCCAACAGGTTGTTGATAACACTATAGCTTGTTGATCCTTTCATTATCAAATGATGATCAATTTGACTAAGTTAAGTGGTTTGCGGACTAATTATAAACGACTAGTTTTAGAATGTTAGAGCCTTCTTTGGTCCAGTGAAATGGGAATGCATGACAGCCAATGTCGAAAGAAAACTGTCAGACATGTGCACAGTATGTTCAATCCTAGCAAACAGTCATATTCTCCCGCGATNAGCGAAAAAATTTTAAGCCAACAGGTTGTTGATAACACTATAGCTTGTTGATCCTTTCATTATCAAATGATGATCAGTTTGACTAAGTTAAGTGGTTTGCGGACTAATTATAAACGACTAGTTTTAGAATGTTAGAGCCTTCTTTGGTCCAGTGAAATGGGAATGCATGACACNGTTAGAGCCTTCTTTGGTCCAGTGAAATGGGAATGCATGACACCCAATGTCGAAAGAAAACTGTCAGACATGTGCACAGTACGTTCAATCCTAGCAAACAGTCATATTCTCCCGCGATAAAACATAATATCTAACGACACAGAATCGAGTTTGTAGGACAGCGAATTTCTGCTAAATCAGCTTGCAAAGTAGTTGGGGTTCTACTGATGAATAAATTGGGCATCGCGTAGAACAGGATTTAAAAAGTATTTTTACCGATTTTCCGGCCCCAATTGTTTGAACCGCTTGTTCCATCTCCGCCGACGACGAGAATACTGTAATAGAGACACCTGGAGCTGGCGGGCGTAGGCGACCTCGTTCCGCCGCCAATGACACTCCTGAAGACTTCCGGCGTCGGGCGGACGTCTGGCCTTCTTTCCGCTTCCGGCCCGCACCGCTGCACTTCCCTCCTTCTCGAAACTCATTACAAGACTCCGGATCAACATGATAGCGCGTTGTATGGCGGCGATATGAGGCCCTCCCTGCTGCATATTCATTGCCCCCCGAGACCGCAGTGGCTACACGACTGATACTACCACCGTAGGCGGGTGTGTTGGTGGCACGGGTCTGGGGCACCGCGACCCAATGCCTGTCCTCCTCCCCCCATCACCACACATTAGTCCCTCTTGTACACTTTTCGTCTCTGGATCGCCCGCGCACTGGCCGCGACCTACTTGCCGCGCTGCCTCGCGTGTTCGCAAACGTCGCACGTCAGCCAAAGAGACACGTGATATGTCCTCACGCTTGCTTACGACAGGCGTGAAGAGACAGTGTAGTAATGTATGCAGAGACGAATTTGATTGGCGGTTGCTTTGATGAGTACATGCCCATTCTCTAGTTGGTTGCGCGAGAGTTTGGGAGCAGGCCTTGAATCTAATTGGCTTCTATATGCCGTGAAAGATTCTCTATTGGCGCTCCAACACGTTGTTGGGAAGTGCCGCCAATTTAGTGACGTGTGCAGCTGAAGTTCATGGTTTAAGCTCTGGTTTCACTTTTGTTTTTCTAAGCATTCTGTCGTGAAGACACCTTCTTTGCTTAAATTTCGTGAACTGATTCCAGAACAATCTCGAAATTCAGCAATATGTACATTTGACATTTGAGTCTCAATTTCAATTGGATAACAGTATGTTAGAAACGTCCTGGACGATTTTGAGCCAATAACGGAAAAAAATTAGAGGTGCTATTTCCGTTCTACTAGGTATGGGGTTAAACATTCGCAACATCCATTGAACAAGTAACTATGGTCCTAGGACACAAAGAGTTCTGGAGCCTGGCTTTTTGCCAAAGGAATTCACGAAATGTCCGGGTCTCGAGTAATACGACGCACTAATATTCTGGTTTTTGAACGATATCTTGCAGTGGAGCATTCCATTTTAGAAAACTAGACGTTGCACTTGGCAGGAAAACAAAGCTTAAGACATATTAAGGCATAATATGACGGATAAATAAAATAGGAAATTAAAACTATTAAGGAATGGTTGTTGTCAGCAGATATTGTGACAGCACTCGCTGCAGGCGTTGTCTCCGTCACTCTACTCTAAAACGCAGTTACCTGAAGAGTAACTTACCTTCTTCGCTGATGTCCCGTCATCTGCCTTCCTTTCGCGATATCTAGAACAGTGGGAGTGTTGATCCCATTTGGAGTTATCTACGGAGCTTCTGAGTTGCCCTGGTGCGTTTCAGAACCAAAGGTAGATTGTTTTAAAGAAATGGCTGGTTGTAACATTTTTATCAGTTATTACCAATCTGGGACTCGTAGGCTTAACTGAATTTCCATCATCCATCAAGACATCGTGAGTTTGTTGTAATGCTAATTATTCAAAATCACTTATACAATTTGACATTTAGGAAAACTAACATTATGAAATAAACTTTACATATACTCAACTATTAGATTGTCGAGTACACTAAAATTATTTTTACTAAAAAAAAACATGAAATATTATTTTTGACAAATTAACTAACCGCCATGTCAGGAATAAGTTTTTTTAACTGTAAAATTATTTTTCATTCTTTTAATTTTCGACCTGTGTACAAGTCAATGCTCCCATTAGTTAACAATTATCAAACATTACAATATGTAAGTAAAATGCAGATGTTTCCCTAGAAGTAATTAGAAGTAATTAAATCAGGCGCCTTGGGAGAATGCAGACAAAAGCAGCAGACATAGTATTCTCAAAAACCACCAAGGTCATTAAATACAGATACATGCTAAATAACTCTGAGAGACACTAAGGGTAACCCAGATTAACACAGCATTTTTCCTTCGGCAACAGGTTGAGGGTTTCTGGAACTGGAATCTTCTGCAGCCTCCATACATAGACTGAGGCACATACATAGACTGATGCACGTACACAATCCAAGAGAAAATTATATTTATGTTATTCATTAGAATACTTCTCGCAACTTTGTTATAAATAAATATATACATATAAACGCACCACCCGGCATTGTGTAGTTGCTTGAGACGCTAATTTACTATGCGAAGCGTCCTGGGTTCAAGTTCCGGCATATTAAGGCTTCGCCAAATAGCAAAATTTACCCTAGTCACGCGTGTGGCGTTTTTAAAGTGAAGTTTAGATTGTTGAGTCGCTTAACGATACGTATTATTTTAGTTACTTAGAAAAATGTCCTCGATACAAAAGTTCATTTCGGTTGNTGTTGAGTCGCTTAACGATACGTATTATTTTAGTTACTTAGAAAAATGTCCTCGATACAAAAGTTCATTTCGGTTGTTACAACACAACTCTTCGTAGTTTCTTTGGAAAGCATTTATTTTACAGAACTCATTTACTGTAAGTATATTGTAGCATTGTAATCATTCCAATAATTTTGAAGGGCGAATAAAAAAACATTGTTGTTAGGTCAGTAAAAGTTTGTTATTGATGTTTCATAATTCTGATACCTCTGATTAGTTATGAAGCAACATCGGCCAGGTATTTTGAGAACATGTGACACAAAGGTTAATGGAGATTAAATCTCGTAGTCTGAATTGTACAACTTCCATCGTCTGCGCCACCACGTCACCTCGCACCTAATGTTCTATACGCTAGCATATAAACTATGGCGTTGCTTGCTAAAGGCCATTTCACACTATCAAATTTCACGTCNCTAGCATATAAACTATGGCGTTGCTTGCTAAAGGCCATTTCACACTATCAAATTTCACGTCAAATCATTTTCACATTTATTTAATTAATTCCATTGAGTGCTGCATGGCATCATATTGGCGGCCATTTTGTATTTTAAGTCATTTAATGACTTTATTCCCTTCAATATTTTAGTTTTGAATATGTTCTATATCTTCTTGTATCTAATTTTTAAACTGTCACTACGGGTTATTAAAATAGTGTAAATATCAAGCGTAGTATCCTAATACAGTAGTGTATGGGTGATTAAGCTACAACAATATTTCCATATATTAATTTCATGCTANCAAGCGTAGTATCCTAATACAGTAGTGTATGGGTGATTAAGCTACAACAATATTTCCATATATTAATTTCATGCTAATTAAATATATCATGATAGAAAAAATTATGTTTTGATTTTTACAAATCATTTTCTTGTGGTGCATGGTTTGTAAAGGTTTGAATAAAATTGTCTGAACCTATTTTTAATTGTTTTAAGCTGAATAATTTTTGAAAAATGCATAAGTTCACACTTAAATTTTATTGAATACTGCTGCATGTATGAAAAACCTTTTAAAACGTTTAAGTAATCATTCATTTTATATTGAATTATATTTATTGAAGTACATATGAAACACTTTCTATATTGAATGAATTCAATATACGTTTAATTAACAAAAATATTTGTACGTGTGAAATGGTCTTAAGTGGTCTCTCTCTAATTTGGCCATGGTTAAGTAAGCACTTTTGAAATCAACCTTTGGAAAATGTCACTGTCCCTACCGGCATTTATTTTAACGGGGATACTCACTGACAGGTTTCCAGTAAAGTTGGTAACGATGAACGGAAAGTAGTTCCATATTCTGAAGTTGAATTAAAATTGTCTGTTAATATTTGTGAATACTGAAATTATTTATTTTGCTTTCTGTAGTTTTGTAATGCATATAAGCGTAAGAGTCAGCAAATCTGCAAAATATTTCCTTTCCAATAACTTCACATTTTCACTTGACCGACTTATTAATAAAGTGATCAGCCCATGACAATGTTATACTTACATACGGTGGAAGAATACGCAATGTCCATACAAGTAGATACTAAGCAGGGCTTTCAAATGTGCTCAGTTTACCGTGAAAAGCCTATAGAAGCGCGCGAGAGCTAATGACAACCCAGGCACGGATATGCCTCTCCAAAGCAACTGGCGTGTAGCCTTTTCGTTTGTGACTTGCCTCTANCTAATGACAACCCAGGCACGGATATGCCTCTCCAAAGCAACTGGCGTGTAGCCTTTTCGTTTGTGACTTGCCTCTAAGAGATTTCCTAATTTTTATGATAGTAGATAAAAGCAAGAATATACTTCACGCCCGTGTACTGCTTCAATATACCCTTACCACTGTTTTATTACTTAAAAATGCACGTTTAAGTAATTTTCAGTTTTAAGAAACACACTTTAGAAAGTGAGATATAGAACGTAAACTAATCTTCGCATATGATATGTTTAAGTCATATTCTTAGAAATACATAACACACTTCGAACAGTTTCTGAATAAAGAGTTTTTTTAAGGAATCTAAGCTTGCCGTTTGAAGGCTTAAGTAGAAGGTACGAATAAACATGCGACGTGACATTTTATCTTGGTTTCCAGCCCGGCTAAAGACTTACAGAGCAGCCAGCTACCTTTTGTAACATGCTTTCTCATATTTTTCTTTTTCCCATGCCTTTCATGTTGAATCTGCCGAAGGCGAAAAAATTACGCTTTTGTTATATTCGCTTTTTTTTTCTTTGTAGGCACGGCACGTGCGTACAACGGTATAAATCCTTGAAAGGATTCACGACGTTAAAAAAAAATCTTTGGACTGTTCAAATGTTCAGAAAGAACCACATGAGAGTTTTCCTGGAAATATGATGGAAAACCTGTAAAACGTTCCTTCAGTGTTGTTAACAATGGCGGCATGCGCGACTTACATACGATGCAATTAAAATTTGCTTANGTGTAAAACGTTCCTTCAGTGTTGTTAACAATGGCGGCATGCGCGACTTACATACGATGCAATTAAAATTTGCTTACAGCATATTCGCACACTCGCAGTCATCACAACGCAACAGAGTAGCTATGTACATAGATATGGAATTCGTTCGATGTAAGAGTACCCATTATTTTATTGGCTGTACGAGGCCCTGAGAAAGGGCCTTGTTTCTGATTGGCTACTGCGTACTGCGAATGGTTCCCTTGACTGGTAACTGGAAGGCGAGTAGGCTGCTAAGGCGCTGATTGGTGAACTGCTTTCAAACATTTTGCTGGTCCATGACGGCACTTTGCTGAACTTACATGGCTGGAGTTCATGATGTAAGCAGCTTTTTCACCTCTGTGGCAACACAACATCTCAAATAAATGTTTTATTCAAATAGATGAAAATGAAATAAATTTTTAAAACAATTATATTTTGTCATATTTTATTCACCACCAAAATTGCTCAATATCCACAACAGCACGCATTCAATTTAAAAGTGGAAATTAGTTCTGCTCTAACCTGATATGACTGAAAATACTCCCGTATTTGCATGTAAGTAGTGATATTAGAATATTTAATCAGAGAATTCAATAATTCGTAATTTCACTGAAATGTAACAGAGATTTCAATGTACACTGTTTATTCGAGTGTTCGCTATGTGTTCATTGTTCCAATGGGAAAACACGTGTTTAAGATCCAGCATATCTCGTAATGAGTTTGTTATTATTTACGGCCCCTCAAAATTTATTTTGTCATAGAACACAAACACCGTGTTTATTTAATGTTGATATAAATAATTTTCAACCACAATGGAAGTAATACATTTTAGTTACCTAACGTTCGTCAATGTAAATAATTGTGTGCATTTCTTTCACATAACGAGCAGTACTTATCGGACGCACCATTTGAAACCAAATAAATTACATTTTTGAGTTCAAAGTAAAAATCAGGCAAAAATTTTATTTTGATAAATAAATGTTCTTAGTGCCAACAAAAGTGGTGAAAAATAGGAGAACTTAAAAACCCTCAAAAAGTTAGCATTGTTACGCGTTCGCTGCTTCGCATCCCGTGCGAGCGAGTGGAAGTGAAGGACAGCAGTTATATGATAGCTGCGGCAGCAAGTCAAAGGATTGCTTTGAATGAGCAAGCGAGCGATAGGCCGCTGGCCACATATCTGTTACAGAAAACTAGCCGCCACAATAATAATTTTTGCGGCGTGCGCTGCTGATCCTGGTTGTATTGATTTCTGCGATTATATGAAGAATTCTCTGGATTACAACCTCGTTCTCTCAGCATGACTCGCGGTGCATTGAAACTTCCAGGTGGTCATGGCGAACGCTATGAAAGTGTGACAGGCCTCCGAGCCGAGGAGAAGATGTGTGAATGAGTGGCTGAGTTCGGAGCTATAGAAGACNCTATGAAAGTGTGACAGGCCTCCGAGCCGAGGAGAAGATGTGTGAATGAGTGGCTGAGTTCGGAGCTATAGAAGACGAGCAGCGAGATAATGTACCAGCGGAAGGGCAATCTGCGACTGCGAGAATCAAGCAGCGAAAGTTGTGGTTGGTAGNGAGCAGCGAGATAATGTACCAGCGGAAGGGCAATCTGCGACTGCGAGAATCAAGCAGCGAAAGTTGTGGTTGGTAGGATAGATTATTGGACTAGGTGCGTGACTGAAAGACATTACAAATAATGGCAACATATAGACTGAGCATGTGTTAATGAAGAATATGAGTTAATTTTCCTGTAACCAAACAGAGTCAATTAAGAAGAACGTTAATTAGATTTGAAATTGACATTAAATAAAGCGCTCACTGTTAAATAAAAAGAGTAACAGTGGATACAGATAATTTATAGATGTAAATAATAGCTGTGAGAACAAATTACAAATCAAATTTAGTTCACTAATTTAATTAAGACCACCATCCCTCACGAACTCAGATACGCCCCTCAGGTGTCCATGTAACAGGATTTTTACTGATAATTTAAAAGGGGTTTATCATGGGGCGGTATCACCCGGAGGAAACCCACCCACCTCGTGACAGTGACCATCTGCATCCTTCTTCATCCACCACATCTGTATCAATGTATGGGCTACTAAACTCGTTGAAACTTTGCGCAGATATCGCAGTTACATTGAAAAACTCAGGTAAGGAACATTTCCATCCCATAGGAACAAAAAACAAATTTAAGTTTTCCCCAGATGTGAGAAATGAACAATTAACACTGATTTCGTTTTCAACGATATATTTGCGAGATAATGTATTTATAATTATTTTGCGAAATGCCCCAAAAATTTCAAGACAAAAAATTATAGATTATTAGAAAACTCTTTTAAAAAGATTAAAAATTAAACAATGATTAATATAAGTGTAAATAAAATTACAGAATAAATGCGCATCAAAAATACTAAATTTATATATTGTTTCCCCTACAAAGCGCACCCTATTATTCTCTCTTGAGCAGTCTTCAGGTCGGGGTTATACGTACGCTAGCCAGCCCCTCCAGAGTTCGTGAATTCAGGTCTTGAGGAAACTCCAAAAAGGTAACGCTGATCATCTTGGAAGCCCGCTCACGCCCGATCGCGAAGGAAGAAGCGTCGCACCGTCTCTAGGCAACGGGGGCCCAGGTGCTGAGGAGGGTTGATAGGTGAAGGAAGGTGTTGAGGGGAGGACTCTTGTCATCATGNAAAGATTAAAAATTAAACAATGATTAATATAAGTGTAAATAAAATTACAGAATAAATGCGCATTAAAAATACTAAATTTATATATTGTTTCCCCTACAAAGCGCACCCTATTATTCTCTCTTGAGCAGTCTTCAGGTCGGGGTTATACGTACGCTAGCCAGCCCCTCCAGAGTTCGTGAATTCAGGTCTTGAGGAAACTCCTAAAAGGTAACGCTGATCATCTTTGAAGCCCGCTCACGCCCGATCGCGAAGGAAGAAGCGTCGCACCGTCTCTAGGCAACGGGGGCCCAGGTGCTGAGGAGGGTTGATAGGTGAAGGAAGGTGTTGAGGGGAGGACTCTTGTCATCATGCAGTCGACCAGCTGATCGCGGCGCGGAAGCTAGGCCTCGACCTGCCATCCCGCACCACCGGACATCGAACGGGGGCATAGCCAGGCATGTTAAATAGCCCAGCCGATACCCCTCGCAGGACGTGTAATTTAGCACTGCAGTAGGCAAACATTTGTGCGGTCTTTCTAGGCACACCGTCGCAGGGTTCTGCAGTTGTTGCGGCAACACAAGTTGTGATTTTGTGCCTTGCATCACATGTGGCTTAAATTGCAATCTTTGTATCCTCTAGTAATTAAATATAATGTCCTTCTGCTGTAAAAAAAATCAGGAAAAAATGTTCGCAAAATGTTAAGATGAAAACAAAATATTATTATAGATATACTTTAATTTAATTTTCAACAAATTTACCTAAACTTATATGATTTCAGCAAAATGTCCTCATCATCTAAAGTCACATAACACATGCTTAGGAGCAGCTTGCGAACTGGTTTATACGGCGTGTATCAAGAGAGTGCGAATCCACCACTGCTGTGTTTATTGGAATCGAAAATATTAGCAAGTTCGCATAATCTTGCTAATGGATCGCAATTTAACACTAAAAAAAAAATGAGAAGGGCCGAACAACGTGCTGTCTGGATAAGGTTAAAATTGGCTTTTGAAAGGGAGAACAATAATGCCACTATTTTTATAGGCCCGTAAATTTTTNAATTGCAATCTTTGTATCCTCTAGTAATTAATTATAATGTCCTTCTGCTGTAAAAAAAATCAGGAAAAAATGTTCGCAAAATGTTAAGATGAAAACAAAATATTATTATAGATATACTTTAATTTAATTTTCAACAAATTTACCTAAACTTATATGATTTCAGCAAAATGTCCTCATCATCTAAAGTCACATAACGCATGCTTAGGAGCAGCTTGCGAACTGGTTTATACGGCGTGTATCAAGAGAGTGCGAATCCACCACTGCTGTGTTTATTGGAATCGAAAATATTAGCAAGTTCGCATAATCTTGCTAATGGATCGCAATTTAACACTAAAAAAAAAATGAGAAGGGCCGAACAACGTGCTGTCTGGATAAGGTTAAAATTGGCTTTTGAAAGGGAGAACAATAATGCCACTATTTTTATAGGCCCGTAAATTTTTCTGACTTCGATTTCCTACTGCGCGCTGCAAATATTTTTTTATGTTGGGCATAAATAGTTGTTACTTTCGCTTCCATAAAACATTTTTGTATTGGAAAAAAAATTATTTGTAACAACTAACATTTATTCTTGTGTTCCAAAGATAACCAAATTCAGAAATTTTTATTGCTAACAAGTAATTTCGTCACTGCAACAAAGAAAAATGTCATTGATATTGACAAAATTGTTTGTCTAGTGTGCAGTAAACAATGTATTTGAATGTTCGCACACAACAGTTGATAAAAGAGTTAGCATACTCCCTTACTGTACTATTTCAGAACCGATGGGACTTAAGGTAATTGAAAAAAAAAACTATTATAAAAAGTGGTTCTCTTACTGCCCCAATCATTTAATACAATTTCAAGAAAACGTATAAATTAGGATTACTTTCGATTGTAATAATATTGTAAATAGCATACCAATAAAATGTATACAATCATCATTTTTTGCTATTGTAAAGAAATTATTACTCTCTCCCTATGTTCATTCCCAGACGACCCGGAAGGCGAGAGAATCGGTTAAGAGTACGACGGTTAGCGGAGAGCTGACACACCAACTTTTTTAGAATAATTTCCACCACAATCTGCAACACAGATTGTGTGTTATCTATTACGGATCAACGGGGGATAACACGTTATTGTATACATTTTAAAAGGCTGGTATTCCGTGGCCGGTATTGTTAGATTGCATTATTTCTGTAATCGCCTAAAGGAAAAAAAATCACTTGTTTCTTTCCGGTAGTTAATAGCCACACAAATTTGTTAAGTTAGTAAATTTGTAATATTTTCATAAATCTTGTAAAGCTATATTTTATGGTTTATCGTGTGAAAAATTATGTAAAATCCCTGAAATGGAACTTAGTTGCCAACTGTATAAATCCAGAATGGCAGAAACGGATCCTTCTCAGCTATTTCACGAGACAAAAATGTCGCTGCAGACGTTCACATACAATAGTCGGTAATAGAGTCGAAACACTCCATTTGCGATCTTTGTCAGAATCTAGGGTTCGCCAAGTAAGTAGAAACACCGGTTAATAGAGAGAACTACAAATTTACTATTATCTTCGCTTATTAATACTTCCTACACGTCGATAAGATTAATAAAATCGTAATTTTGAGTTCCTTATACTGTGGTTACTTTGCACATGCTCGGGTAACTGCACGACTCATAATGTTTAGGGCCCGCGGTTTCTGGGCGGTTAGCCTGCTCACCTCCCACCAGTGCGAACCGGGTTCAATCACCAGCCGTGTCACTCTCGGATTTTTGCATGTGGGAATCGTGCCGGACGATGCCGCTAGTTGGCGTGTTTTCTCGGGGATCTCCCGTTTCCCCCGCCCTTTCCTTCCGGCGCTGCTCCATACTCGCCTCAATGATCCTCATTGGCTCTCAAGATCTCGCTGTTAAGAGCCACCCAAATCTCTTAACTCTCTCACTCATAATTATAGATGATGGTTTATCACAGGAAAAGTTGACTGTTTGCTAAGATTCAACGTACTGTACACATATCCGACAGTTTTCTTTCCTTATTGGCTGTTATGCATGTATAAAGCTACTACCCCATTTCACTGGGATAATGAGGATTCTGATAATGTAAGGCAGAACGTTCACAATTGGTCTGCAAACAACCTAGCTGAGTCAAAACCTTGTTCATCCAATCATGAAAGAATGAAGTAGTTAGAGTGTTGTAGAAGATATATCAGCTCAAAACATTTTCACGACTTTCCGTCATCTCTGCTGATAATGTTTGTTTTGGTGTCATTTCGTTTTGGTGTCATTTCGTTTTGGTGTCATTTCGTTTTGGAGTCATTTAGTTTTGGTGTAATTTCGTTACCTCGTTGGATAAAATAAAAATATTAAATACCTATAGCTACTACAGGTTCTTTGCCAAATTGTATCAAAACAGAAATTTTGAGTTGTGCAAATCTACTCCTGGAGGTGCAAAGTACAACAATTCTCCTCTCTCTTTTTTTTTTTATTATTATTCTTTCCGAGACGATTGGACAAAATAAAGCTTTCCTGTTTTTTCTGAGACCTCCAGTTAAGACCATTGGTCTGTGGTTAAAATGATCACAACTCCGAATCATGTTGTATTAAAACGGCATGATGAGTAAAAGGTACAAATTCCTCGTGGATCCTGGAGAGTGTGTGGATATGTCAGAGGTGCAGTTCCAGGTACATACGTCCGTATGACACTTGTGGACACTTCGGAATCTCACGCACGCTGTCTTATCGTCCATTGCACAAAACGTGTTGTACATCACATTATAGACGAACTTAACGCCAATTAAAGTAGAAAGTATAAATTTTTACGGAAATTTTTACCTGACACTAAATATAACCGCAAGCCAATTTTTGGGGGAAAAAAATGTAAAAATGTGATTCTGTAGTAAATACAAGAAATTGGTTTCTAAACTAGTAGTTCATGCTATTACTATCACTCAACCCTTAAATCATTGTGAACAAGTAAATTTTTCGTTTCTATATTTTAAAATAGTTAGTGNATGTAAAAATGTGATTCTGTAGTAAATACAAGAAATTGGTTTCTAAACTAGTAGTTCAAGCTATTACTATCACTCAACCCTTAAATCATTGTGAACAAGTAAATTTTTCGTTTCTATATTTTAAAATAGTTAGTGGAAAAAATATTAAGGGGCCTGCTTGCATAATTTTTATCCTTTTCTGGATGATAAGCGCGGTAACAATAAGTGTTAAACTGGCACGCGCAAGGCTCTGAACCGGCGTGCAGTGTTCTCTAGGTACCGCGTGTACTAACGGCGCTTTCAGCGGTGACCCTATAATTTAATTGACGAAACGCCTGTAGCAAAGTTCAGTACAGGCTCATATCATATTTTGGCTTGTGTCTAGATAGTACGTTTTAAGATACGGTAGTCTCCAGAAGTCTTTTTTTAAAGGATATTAGAGGGCTCTAAAATAATATTTACAGCATGCGTGGTAACTTATATGTACCATTCCTTCCTCGTCTGGGGAACATTTAATAGTATCGTCAAAAAACAGGATTCCAAACGTTCTGCGACGTAGTCCAAGCGGCAGGCAGACGGAACCCTTAAACATTCTCTGTAAAATATTCAAAANAACCCTTAAACATTCTCTGTAAAATATTCAAAATAATATTTTTTTAAATTTATAAATAACAGAACGTGCAACATAAAGCGAATTGAAATGTTTAAATAAATATAATGTTAAATGTTTTTTTAAATTTCGAACGTAAAAATATACCACTCTCGGCAACGGCCTTGACGGGGAGTCAGCAAGCAGTTTGGCGAGCGAAGTGCGCGATCTCCAGTTGCGGGCGGCTACGCGCGCCTGAACGGAAATGATCTCCTGCTGCTGGAGATGCGGATACAGCAGCTGTAGAAGCGAGCGGAGCGCGCAGGGCGGGAGTCGAATGTGATTAACGAGCTGCCGGGAATGTAATGAACTGCCGTCTGGGGCGCGCTAGCGTTAACTAGGCCGGCCTGAGGGATGCTATCACCCCCTTTCCCTCTTCAGACCCCTCGTACAACACACCACCGGTGCAGAGTGTGTCGAAACCGCTGTCGGAAATTCTTCACNTATAGCTACCTCCTCTCCCGCAGGTATACACTTCCGAATTCCTGTTACTGTTCGGTAGCAGGATAAATTGAAATTTTACTTTTAAAATGCAGGACTCAAATTTAATCAAGTGACTGGAAAACAAAGGAAAATAATTTGATTAAATTATACATAACTAACGGCTAATACCATCTCCTCTCAGTTCTCGAAGTACATACGAAACTAAGACGTAAAATGTGGTCTCCTTCGGTTTTTCATTCCATGCATAAANCCTCTCAGTTCTCGAAGTACATACGAAACTAAGACGTAAAATGTGGTCTCCTTCGGTTTTTCATTCCATGCATAAAACACAGCTATCTAAGAAACTGAGGGCGCCACACGGAGAAACGAATAACATTCTTCATAGGGCGCAATTATGTTCGCAATTAGTTTTATGATTTCAATAAACAAAATAACAATCTAAAAGTGTATATATACATAAAGGTCAATTGTGAGATTGCTATTATTATGTATAAATATTATTATTTCCTCATTCACACGAATCATGAATATTACTCCTCACGGCCCAAATGAGAGTATGAAATGAAAATACACAGAGGTAAGGCCCACGGATTTTACGAGTTAGGCCACTGTAAGTGTAGGAGGTAATATGTGAATATATTTTGTAACAAAATAATGTGTAAGATATTTTTATTTATGGTACTTTTATTGCGCAATCTATAATTGAAATTATTGGTTGTAGCAGGTATTTATGGTATGTAGTGGNTTTATTTATGGTACTTTTATTGCGCAATCTATAATTGAAATTATTGGTTGTAGCAGGTATTTATGGTATGTAGTGGATTGTTGGGAACTCTTGTAAATGCTCGCTCACACCTTTCTGCTCATTTTTATGGTATATGTATATGAATACCTAACAGGTGAAATCATTGGGCGATGAAAGGATTTATGGTGTGTATTTTACTAATGTATTTTTTTTAACGCGCCTACTGTCACAGCGAAAATCCTTTCATGTGCAACCAATTACAGGTGGTGCAAAATATTTTTTGAGGTAAGTATTATCNAACCAATTACAGGTGGTGCAAAATATTTTTTGAGGTAAGTATTATCGCCCTTGTATAAAAATTACGCAGAACAAATGCACGTAAAAAATTATATTACTAAAAAATTTAATTCATCCCAAAAAATTAAAATTATTCATTGAAAAAAAAAATAGAGAATACCAGCAAATGAGATTGCAATGGCAACGTTTTTTGTAGTTAGGAGTGCCAGTCACTGCACCACCAGAGCTCGACCTAGATCATAAAAGAAAAAAAAAGTAGCCATGGACGTGAAGTGCAGAAGCCGGGATATTTGTGTCGGTTTACTGGAACGTCGAGGAGTGAAGCAGAGCAGGTCCGCGCCAGAAGTGGGCTGCCCTGGTCTCGACTGCGCGGAATGCGACATGCTCTCAGCTGCCGCACCGCCTACTGCAGATACAGAACTCTCTTCTATACGCTGTTCACGGTTAACGCCATATTTCACGATACTTTTTAATTTCATTATTTTAAAGAGATTTATACAACGACCGCATAAAAGTAAATATTTGTACTCAAATGATAATAGTTTTCAAAATATAGCACCGAAAAGTAGAACATTTTGAAATAGGAGATCCCAAGTTTCTATGCTCTTAAATAGCTTTGCCAACTAAATCACACGTCATGTGATATGTACTATATGCACAACATTTTAATGACGCATCAAGGATATTAAACAATCTTACTCGGGTACTGGCATTCTAAATCTATTTTTAAACAGATATTTGCTATTTTTCCAACACAAGTTAATTCGTTCAAGAGAAAATAAGACTAATATTTATTAGTTTCTCTTGGACGAATAAAAATGTGTTAGCAAAAACATGAATACCAATTTTAAGTAGTTTCAGGATGCCACTATCCAAGCACCCATTGTTAAATATCCTTGTTACTTTTTTAATATGTTGTGCATATGGTATAGATCACATGACATGTTATTTAGTTGGCAAAGTTAATTATGAGCCTAGCAACNTTTAATATGTTGTGCATATGGTATAGATCACATGACATGTTATTTAGTTGGCAAAGTTAATTATGAGCCTAGCAACTTGGGCTCCCATGTTCCGAAATTTTCTAATTTTCGGTGTTGTATTTTGAAAACTGAAATCATTTATCTACAGATATTTACATTTGTGTAGTCCTTACATAAATCTTTTTCAGATAATGAAATAAAAAATTATCGTGGAATATGGTCTTAACTGAGGACTTTTGAAAAACCTGCTTATGATCTACTTTAACTTCTCGCATGATATACTTATGCTGTACGAGCGAGGGAGCACAGTGGTAAACCACTTGCCTCATATTCGGGAGCAGNCTTCTCGCATGATATACTTATGCTGTACGAGCGAGGGAGCACAGTGGTAAACCACTTGCCTCATATTCGGGAGCAGTGGTGCAGCGACTAGACCGCTCGCCTCCCACCTCGTCGAAACGCATTCGATTCCCGGTGGGGTCGCTTCCNGAGCAGTGGTGCAGCGACTAGACCGCTCGCCTCCCACCTCGTCGAAACGCATTCGATTCCCGGTGGGGTCGCTTCCCGATTTTCGCACGTGGGAACCGCGCAAGACGATGCCGCTGGTCGGCGGGTTTTCTCGAGGGATTTACCGTTTCCTTCGCCCTCACATTCCGGCGCTGCTCCGTACTCACCTCGATTCATCCTCTCTATCTGCTGATTTTTACAGCCGCCTAAACCTTTCCACTCACCACTCGTGTTCGATTGCCGATCCGGGCATTCCGATTTCGGTTTTCTAGGGTTTTCCGAAATCACTCGAGGCGAATGCTTGGATAGTTACTTCATACAACCATGGCTGATTACTTTACCATTCCTGGATAACTAGTGTTCCCCTACTAGGACCTTATCGCTGTTCGGGGGACTCGAACAACGTAATGAAATTAAAGTTAATATTGCCATGGGCATGTTAACTTTGTTCGTGCGACATACAACAGAAACTAGGAAATATGAGTATTGTGAATGTGTTTCTAATACGCAATTTCATGTCCTAACATGTATATAACAAGAAAATACTAACTAGGAAGGCCAAGAATTTAAACATTATACACTCGCAGTAGAGCGTCAAATATTACGAAATACTTTTTATAAATTCGCATCTAATATAACAAGGAGCGTATATTCCAATGTGCGATGTAGCGTGCACAGNTACGAAATACTTTTTATAAATTCGCATCTAATATAACAAGGAGCGTATATTCCAATGTGCGATGTAGCGTGCACAGGATTTATCTATAATAATGTAACAAACCCCGGGAGGTAATTCCTGGGGTCAAAACAAGCAAACATTTTCATACGAACGTGTGTCTAACAAAGAATAACACAGTAAGTAGCGGTTGTTATAGGCTGCATGTTACCTTAGTGTGAAATCACTGTTACTAAATAACAACGCTTTGTANTACGAAATACTTTTTATAAATTCGCATCTAATATAACAAGGAGCGTATATTCCAATGTGCGATGTAGCGTGCACAGAATTTATCTAAAATAATGTAACAAACCCCGGGAGGTAATTCCTGGGGTCAAAACAATCAAACATTTTCATACGAACGTGTGTCTAACAAAGAATAACGCAGTAAGTAGCGGTTGTTATAGGCTGCATGTTACCTTAGTGTGAAATCACTGTTACTAAATAACAACGCTTTGTAGTACATATGTTGATAAGACCAGTTTTGCTTATTTTGATACCAGATATCACCACCCGAAGTTTGTTACAATAGCTTAGATACATTCTGTATGTTGATAAGGGCAATTGTTCTTTTCAAAAATCTGATTCAAATAACTCACTTTAGCGTGAACTTTCTATACCAATTGTTTTTAAGTGGGCAGGATTATAAAGGATAACTAAAGTGGCGAAATAAGATAAGATACTGCGCTTTTTTGCGCCCTTAGGCTGCGTTGGCAAGGTTTATGAGAGTAAGTTGGTGCATATTGAAGCTTGTTGCCATATTCAAAAGGAAGAACTGAAGTTACAGCCAGTCCAATGGGCTGATGAGGTGAGACGGAGGGAAATCGGCGTGGAATCAGGATGAGGGGGGAGAAAAGGGTACTCCTACAGTATAAAACCCACACAACATGGAGGTCTCCATCACACACTACATATGAGAATTCCACCCATAGAAATTCTACTTTCCGACTTACGTGGCTATAACGAACATTAAACAATGGCTNCTTTCTATACCAATTGTTTTTAAGTGGGCAGGATTATAAAGGATAACTAAAGTGGCGAAATAAGATAAGATACTGCTCTTTTTTGCGCCCTTAGGCTGCGTTGGCAAGGTTTATGAGAGTAAGTTGGTGCATATTGAAGCTTGTTGCCATATTGAAAAGGAAGAACTGAAGTTACAGCCAGTCCAATGGGCTGATGAGGTGAGACGGAGGGAAATCGGCGTGGAATCAGGATGAGGGGGGAGAAAAGGGTACTCCTACAGTATAAAACCCACACAACATGGAGGTCTCCATCACACTCTACATATGAGAATTCCACCCATAGAAATTCTACTTTCCGACTTACGTGGCTATAACGAACATTAAACAATGGCTNACTACATATGAGAATTCCACCCATAGAAATTCTACTTTCCGACTTACGTGGCTATAACGAACATTAAACAATGGCTCACTCGTATACGCCTTAAGTCACATGGTCAAATTTTTTCGTGCGAAGTTAGGTTGCTGCTACCCAGAGGCCCGTTGCACTTCTCTGATGATTATTTCAGTGCAACCAATCAAAACCACGCACTTAAAAAATTAATATTTCCTACGCCGCAACGTTAAGAAATAGTGACGAATAAGCAGCAAATAAGTAACTTTGTGCCGATAATTAATTTATACAATATCTGCCAGGGCACGAAAACTGTAAGAAGTGCACATTTAACAATAACGCTAAAGATCTAAAGCATTGATTTTCATTGCTCAGCAATAATATCTACGATTATTAAAATTATTTTTTTAGGAGTTAAAATATAGCACCATTTTCAAAATTTCTTTCATTAATGGGCCACATGGTAACATAATTGAGTTACCCCACTATGAAAATTATGTTCAAACAAGAGTCAGGCTAGGTTCATAAAAAAATATTCTACAGAATTGCAGATTTTCAAACATATTGAAGATTATTTGACTAACTTTGCTCGATGGAAAGGAATATTGAAGAATTTTCTCAGAGTTGCCAATAATAGCTCTTGCAAAGGCCACGTGGTGACGTGAGTAACAGATATCACTAAGGTGTTACTGGTTTGACTCCCGGGTAATCTGTGAACGTGTGTGACACTTTCAGACATACGTTGGGGTTAGTTTAGAATGTAGACGTCCCCCGACTGACCCTAACTGCATAGACCACTGGCGCTACTACAGTTCATTCATGGCAATTGCCAACTTTTCTGACGCCATACTTAGGTTCTTCCTTCATGCTATTCCTCCACCTCATGCAAAAAAAAAAGAAGCTTAGCTAAGACTAGTAAATTTCGCAAAAGGGACAATACACTGCTTTTGTGCGCACTGCGTTTTATACCATTTTGCATTAGAACAGATTCTTACCAGGCATTAACAACAAAACTATTTTCTCTATTTAATTATTCATATGTATTTTTTATATTATAATTTACACATATAATGTTAGTAATAGTTAAATTTAACCAAAAATATAATACTTTTAGGTTTTAGAGATTACCAAACGCTTGTGATACATGAGATATTTAGGAAACAAAGAAGCACATCATAGATGAGGTGATTTTTCAAAGGTTTGATTCAAAAAGTGTGACGATACCGCGTATAGTCTATAGNTGAAGCACATCATAGATGAGGTGATTTTTCAAAGGTTTGATTCAAAAAGTGTGACGATACCGCGTATAGTCTATAGGCAACAATTTAAAACACAATAATAAAACACATCATGGTTATTGGGTGCATACAGTTCTACCTGGACGACGAACAAGGGCAAGCATCAGCCCGCCTTTCCTTTATTGAGGTAAGGTTTTCTACTCAGTTGAAGAGAAACTTGATTCCTTATGGAAGAGTTAAGCATGGGAAAAATTTCCGCTGCAAATTGAGTTTTGGATATTTTTATGTAAAAGTTTGCAAGTGGTTCAAATTGTGACATTCTCTTGCCCGTTCCAAAATATTTAGTATGAACTTTAGGTTCTAAATTTAATGCACGCCCTGCAGTGACATTTACATGCGTAAACAGTAAACATTCAATTGTGTCTGGTATTGAGCTTACGTGAATAGTCTATTTTAGTTTAAAATATTTACGAATTTAAGGGAGAAATAATATATTTGCCTTGAAAAATGATATTTCAGTTATGGGGTTTTATTTATGTAATGTAACTCTTTTTCCGAAGTTTTGCCAATCCCAGTTTTACGACATGTGTTCATACGTCGTTAAATTTCCACACTAGTGCGAAAAGCAAAGTTTGTTCTTTACGCAGTGTCAAACACAACATAAATATGATAAGAAAAAAAAATATATATGTTTAATTTTATGAATATTACAATATTCCCATTTAAGTTGCTCACACAATGCAGAATATTCGGTACACATGTGACATCAGNAATTTTATGAATATTACAATATTCCCATTTAAGTTGCTCACACAATGCAGAATATTCGGTACACATGTGACATCAGAGCTACCTGGCGGCAAAATATTTTTTTAGCCTAACAGATAGCATTGAGCTTCCCAACTTAGTAGAATAAACCTTACTTGGAGCAACTTTTCAAAGCACGGATTTGTTTTAAAGCATGGCCGGTANTTTCCCAACTTAGTAGAATAAACCTTACTTGGAGCAACTTTTCAAAGCACGGATTTGTTTTAAAGCATGGCCGGTATATCACTTCAGTGGAAACGAATGCAGGGAGACTTTGCATGCCGGGATGCCCTCGTTCTATCTCTCGTTTTTCCCAGCGACCGTGAGGCCGATTCGGTTTCCGTTTTTATGACTTGTNGAAACGAATGCAGGGAGACTTTGCATGCCGGGATGCCCTCGTTCTATCTCTCGTTTTTCCCAGCGACCGTGAGGCCGATTCGGTTTCCGTTTTTATGACTTGTTATCTTTTGTTTGCTGTTTTATCGAGTTTCGTTTCGGAGATAAAAAAATTCGAGAGGTCTGGTGTGTATATGCTTTATTTTTTTTTTTTGTGTATTCGCGTTCCTATGGATTTGCACATAGTGACGACCGAGAAGTGAAACTTCCAGCATTAACGGGTGACGGGCTTCGTGAAAAAACTTGGGATGGAATTCGCCGGGAAAATAAGTTTTTCAATTAATTATATTCAACATATTGAGAACACCAGGCAAACTGGGTTTGACTTATTGATTAATTAAATTATGGCCGGGGTAACAAGGCGTTGTATTAGATATACAAGGTTCCAGTTTCAAATACCTGATAATTAATTACTTTTTTTGCTGTTTCAAGATGTAGTTTGAAGTTAGCCTAATGGATAAGTAGTTCACCTTATATCCACATAGCATTGCCCGAGTATGTTAAAAGAAATATAAAATATAATTTCCTGGGGAAGGAGAGCGATTATTCAGTGTTTGTGTAGACACGAAAAATTTCGAAATAGTAGCTAAAGAATTTATGGATAATCTCTCACCTCATTTGTGTAAAACTGGCTTCAATACGCTACGACCTTGCCCAACGTCTGACGGAAATAATATAGACATGTTTGCTGTAATAAATGTGTATATTTAGTTTTTTCTAAATCGTATTTGGTATTTTGTATTGCCACAAAAAATTTAAATTATGACAAACTAATTTCCAATATAGATTGCGTGCTTTCGCGGTTGTTATAACCTACTGATCTTTGTTGTTTGAACCACGTCCAACGAGAAATCGTAGCCTCAGATCAAACATAGAAACAATTTAGACAATTAATTTTCTGTATATAAGTATAAATGTCGTTTTGTACGAAAATCTTCAGAACAATGNATAGAAACAATTTAGACAATTAATTTTCTGTATATAAGTATAAATGTCGTTTTGTACGAAAATCTTCAGAACAATGCAGTTTCAATGGGTAGACTGGAAAGTCGGAAAGGTGCCAACAGACGCCATTACTGAAAAGGAGTATGTTAAGTAGTCGGCCAGGGGCAGCTTCCAACTCAATAAATATGAATTACTTAACCAGTACCACGAACCTTTCGTAGCACGCAATGATGAGTCATACAAACGACGCACCTCCAGAGTCTCGCTACACAATATATAAGCAACAGAGACGAAATTACGTGGTGGTTCCTTTGATGTGGGCCTACCCATTTAATGGATGACTACGCGAGGCTCCAGGAACGGGGCTTGCGACTGGCTGCTGAATGTTACGAAATGTTCCTCATTGGCTTGGCTGCCAGCTAGCAAGTTAAGATACTATGCTCTTATTGGCAAATGACGTTCGGACATGCTGTTGTGCAGTGATACCATTTTGCTGTTGTGTGCGGATAGATTTCGATATATAAGCAGGTATTTTACTTATTTATATCTAAGTATTCTCTGATTCAGTTTATAAGCACCTAGTAACAAAACGGTTCAGAGTACTTTTCAGTTTGGTGGTTCATCATCTTTAACATTGTTGTGCATAACTATTCGACGTTAAACACTGCCTGTTTACCCAAAATACTATTCTGTATTATTTTCATGAAATGGATTAATCCCGTTGCTTCCTGGATTCATGGAATTCCCACCACGACATGCATTACAGATTCTGTATTATGTTTTACTGGAAAAGGGTGTATAGAGAATTGCCTTCTGCATTTTATATAGTCGGTATAGGATACAGTATTTTCTGTAATTGCCTGCAAGAAAATTACTTATTTATTCCCAGCAGTTTCTATTTAAATACAGGCAGAAAAGCTATAACAGTTCGAAGAAGTCNCAAGAAAATTACTTATTTATTCCCAGCAGTTTCTATTTAAATACAGGCAGAAAAGCTATAACAGTTCGAAGAAGTCTGATAATCCTCAATTTGTGCTTATTTGTGTGAAACATTTCTTTAAACCATATAAAAATGAACTTAAGCCAAATCATATAACAATTAAAGATCGCTATGACCTATCCCCAGAAGCCTCTAGTTATCTGTGGGGGTCGTTTGAAACGGAACCACATGTCATTGCGTAATGGGGAAAGAACCAGTCTCTGTTAAGAAACCATCCCAGAATTCAACTAAAGTGTTTTCGGAAAACATTGTAAATCAGAAGCCGAGATGGCCGGATTAAAATTTTAACCTTTTTTTTTTTAACACAAAAAGGGTAAGTTACCGCTTCGCCAACGCGCTTGGTTTTAATTAACTGTCGAATATTGAAAAATATTCGCAATTATTTTATGTGTCATTGTACGTATTAAATTTGCGGTAACAAAAAGTAGGAGCGTCTTAAAAAAGCAAGAAAATATTTTTTTTTTGTTTACGTTGCTACATTTCTTTGTTGGCAAAGAAAGGTTAATTTTTGCTACGCAAGAACAGCAAGATTAAATGCTTGGCATGCAACTAAAAATAAACTTTACTTTGTAGGAAATATTTTACTTGCAGATTTTACAAGGTAAAGAACATTTGAGGGATANTAACTAAAAATAAACTTTACTTTGTAGGAAATATTTTACTTGCAGATTTTACAAGGTAAAGAACATTTGAGGGATATGCATACATATTAATTGCTGATAAATTTCTTTCCAAGGATCCTTAATGGACTGACGTGCCGCGGATTCACGTAGAGAGATTTCCGATCGTCTGCTCAGAGTAATTTCGATCTGACAAGGAAAAATGATGCAGCAGGGGAAATTTAAGAGCGTGCAGGAGGTAAACATGTCGAACACTTTAGTTGAAATTGACAAAATATGACAGCCAAAACAGACAACCCGAGAAAGTTCAATGCAGATGACGACTTTTGACACTTCTATGACCAAATATTTCACCAAAGAGATGTACTTCTTTTGAGCTATTTCTAACGAAACATATTTTTGCGTTTTATCACAACGCTGGATATCACACCGATGAATACGTGGTCCCCAACGTCTGTTCAGACGAAAGCGCATGTCGCTTAAATATCCTTAAGGCAGAAGGAAAGAAGGTTCTAATGGAGCACTGCATATGACAGTACAATATGCGTAACTCATTATTAANATCCTTAAGGCAGAAGGAAAGAAGGTTCTAATGGAGCACTGCATATGACAGTACAATATGCGTAACTCATTATTAAAGAGTATTACACATGCAAACCAATTTGACAGAAAACTACGCTTAAACATTTATATAAAATAATAATGCATGTATTTTGTAACAACGTGGCATTGAAAGGTGAAGATTTATAGGTCCATTTGGGGNCAAGAAAATTACTTATTTATTCCCAGCAGTTTCTATTTAAATACAGGCAGAAAAGCTATAACAGTTCGAAGAAGTCCGATAATCCTCAATTTGTGCTTATTTGTGTGAAAAATTTCTTTAAACCATATAAAAAATTAACTTCAGCCAAATCATATAACAATTAAAGATCGCTATGACCTATCCCCAGAAGCCTCTCGTTATCTGTGGGGGTCGTTTGAAACGGAACCACATGTCATTGCGTAATGGGGAAAGAACCAGTCTCTGTTAAGAAACCATCCCAGAATTCAACTAAAGTGTTTTCGGAAAACATTGTAAATCAGAAGCCGAGATGGCCGGATTAAAATTTTAACCTTTTTTTTTTTTTAACACAAAAAGGGTAAGTTACCGCTTCGCCAACGCGCTTGGTTTTAATTAACTGTCGAATATTGAAAAATATTCGCAATTATTTTATGTGTCATTGTACGTATTAAATTTGCTGTAACAAAAAGAAGGAGCGTCTTAAAAAAGCAAGAAAATATTTTTTTTTTGTTTACGTTGCTACATTTCTTTGTTGGCAAAGAAAGGTTAATTTTTGCTACGCAAGAACAGCAAGATGAAATGCTTGGCATGTAACTAAAAATAAACTTTACTTTGTAGGAAATATTTTACTTGCAGATTTTACAAGGTAAAGAACATTTGAGGGATATGCATACATATTAATTGCTGATAAATTTCTTTCCAAGGATCCTTAATGGACTGACGTGCCGCGGATTCACGTAGAGAGATTTCCGATCGTCTGCTCAGAGTAATTTCGATCTGACAAGGAAAAATGATGCAGCAGGGGAAATTTAAGAGCGTGCAGGAGGTAAACATGTCGAACACTTTAGTTGAAATTGACAAAATATGACAGCCAAAACAGACAACCCGAGAAAGTTCAATGCAGATGACGACTTTTGACACTTCTATGACCAAATATTTCACCAAAGAGATGTACTTCTTTTGAGCTATTTCTAACGAAACATATTTTTGCGTTTTATCACAACGCTGGATATCACACCGATGAATACGTGGTCCCCAACGTCTGTTCAGACGAAAGCGCATGTCGCTTAAATATCCTTAAGGCAGAAGGAAAGAAGGTTCTAATGGAGCACTGCATATGACAGTACAATATGCGTAACTCATTATTAACGAGTATTACATATGCAAACCAATTTGACAGAAAACTACGCTTAAACACTTATATAAAATAATAATGCATGTATTTTGTAACAACGTGGCATTGAAAGGTGAAGATTTATAGGTCCATTTGGGGTATCTCCTCTCTTGCCTATTCCATGCCTGCCCAAAGTTAATGTATTTTGGCCACTGGTGTCCTGTGGTAAGCCTGTTGTAGACCCAACCATGGAATACACGTTTTCGATGGGCGAGAGATCTAGTGAACGCGCAGGCCAAGGTATAGTGTGAAAGATGGTTATTCAGGAACCGTCGAACGATGTGTGCCACATACGGTCGCGCACTGTCCTGTTGGTACAGGGCCACAGACTGGCCCTAAAGGTAGGGAACAATAACAGGCACCAACACCTCCGCGATATAACGGTAACAGGTCAGTGTACCAACGACACGGAGACAAATGTGCTAACAGGGCTGGAATCTGATGGCACCATACACCATTACTCCAGCTGCCTTCAGACACGGATTCGAAGCATCGTGATGCTCTAAGCAAAAGTGGGATTTGTCGGAGAAGATGATTACGTGCCATTCGCACCTCCAGACTCGAAATTCCTCGCACCATTGCGCCGCAGATGCCTGCGGTAAGCAGTCAGTGGCAGCCGCAGTAATAAGTGCCTGGACAAGAAGCCCTCATGCTGCAGATGGCGACGAAAAGTGCGTGCGGTCATATATTGACGTCCATCATGCCTCATTCCTGAACTCCTGGGCGAAGGGGTTTTAAGTGGTTATATGGTCGGTTAACGCCATGAACACCAGATGTTTGTCCTCGCGCTCGTTGGTGCGACGAGTCCGTTGTCTTCCTGCACGTCACTCAGCCCATCCTTACTCGACCCATTGATCCCATATCTGCTTCACTGTGGTTGCATATCCAGCAACGCGACAACTAATTTTGTGGTAAGATAATCTACAATCCCGTTTGACCACGATTTCTCCGAGGTCAAAGGTAGAAACCTGCTCGTGTGGTTATCGTGTTATTCGACGCGGCATGCTCACTCCGTCTGCACACACGAACAGCAAGGGGACACACTACCACTACCTCTCAGTGGCTCCCCTACGTAAACTTTTATACCGCTTATCTGTGCCGCCATTGAAGCATGTACTGCGCCATTCTGCTACAACAATTAATCACGTAATTTTCCAACCCTGCTCTATGCATCCATTTGAGATGTAATTTTAATGGCCAGCGGTGTATACTCTCCGAAAAGCCAGTCTCGTTGTTCCGGAGGGGCGTGGCTACAACTATCGATCCATCTTCATGCCCTGTTTACTCGACCCGTGCTTACTTAGGCTCGGGTCTCGTTAAGAAACAGTGTACGCAATAAACGTGTATGTATTAATGTGAGAGTAGGTATTATTTACGATACGTTTTATGATCATCGTGTACATGTCGAATAGGAAGCATCATCAACGTGTAGGCGTGTACTAAAGGTGATATTTTATTTTATGTAGTGCGCATAACGCCTTCAGCCAATAGGATTGCAGGATAAATGAAGAAAAAAGCTAATTTATTGCATTTATTTCATGTTTTAAGTTGAAAAGGAAAGTTTTATTTTTGTTCACAGTTTTATAGAATAATTTCAATACATATAGTTTACGTAGTAAATTGCTAATACACAAACAATCAAGATAATGACCATTATCGTGTGTGACTGGATGAACATAAAACTAGCAAATTCAATGTAAATCACATTTTTCTTGTAGTAGACGTTCTATGCATACGTCTCTTGTGAACCGAGTCTAAAACACACTTCTCCACACGCGCGGGGAGAGAAAAAGATTGGCAAAATGTCAATATCTGACACGACGTTATTTCGCGTGTTCGGGACTTTGAAAAACAGGAGCGTTAATGTCGGCCCAAGCAAGCGCACCTTAGGTTTCAACGCCTCTACGAACATGGCTCTGAACTGGGGTGCAATTTTGTTGGTAGTTCACTAGTCTCTTCGAGATTTTAAGCGGTGACCTTGTAATCTTTGGTGTAAGTCGTCCATTTAATGGTTTTTGTACATAACAATTATTTCCAAAACTATATTTTTAAGCATTTTCACTTTCAAAAATAATTATTACGGAAAATAATATAAAATAGAAATGAGTCTCGAGCCATGAGAAATGTCGTTCATACTATTCGTAAGAAGTCGCAACAAAAAATCCTTACAAATTTTTTAATACAACGTAATTTAATGAAGTTTTGTTCACCATTTGACATCCGATGTAGGAAGTAGTCTGAAAATATGTGTCGTAAATACCCAGGAATTGCGTTATCATTTTATTAAGACTTAATGCACGTACAATTTTTAAGCCANCACCATTTGACATCCGATGTAGGAAGTAGTCTGAAAATATGTGTCGTAAATACCCAGGAATTGCGTTATCATTTTATTAAGACTTAATGCACGTACAATTTTTAAGCCAGTAAATAACAAGTATGACATTTAACGACTGCAATAAAAATATGTTAAAATAATAACATCAATACTCTATGAAACAATTATATAGTGTTTTAAATAATAAAATTTGATTAATTTTCACAAATGATTTTCTACTCTAGCGTAGGCACATTTGTCGCTAATTTAAAAAATGCAGTTTTATATACATTTATTCTATTATTAAAATCATATTTTTTAAATTTGTTTTTAAGGGAAGAATTTTTTTGATATGTTTTTATTATTGTCGTTGCAATTTTTGAGACGGCATATTTATGGGAAGATGTACACTTTACTAGACAAGTAACGCAACGTGCCTCATGATGTGGACGAAATATGACGCCAGGTTGTTAAGTACGAGGTGAAGACAGGTCACTGTGCTGGTGTCGTTGAACATGCGTCTACAGAAGTGAGCAGCCAAGATGTTCAGGTTATGCATGGCCTTAGAAATGTTCTGAGTGGCATGAAGATACTGGGAAACTGCAGGAATCCATTATTTATTGTAAAGCTGCTGAACATTCTGGTTTGGAATCTGGCTATTAATATAATTTCCAAAACTCGACATATATGCGTGTGTAAGTTTGTTCATTATTGCATAAGGGTTTCATTTCCAACAGTAAAAAATTTTAAAATTTATTATTTATTAGCAATATTTAGCTCTGAAAATTACAGTAATTTTTGTTCATTCGCTGGTTGCAAAAACATTGTTCTGACTTGTTTATGACTCCGCATTACTAGTCATTCTTATTTACAGTTCATAGTTCCATAGAGATTGTCAACACTGTAAAAAAATGTGTAATTTTTATGGAGAAATTGTTTGTAATTTTACAAATGCTTGTGACATTACAAATATATCTCTTGTAAAACTACTCGTTTGTAAAATTAGAAGGTCCATGCTTCAAATAGACATCAAGAAAGGTTTGTAATATACTGACCCGTATCCACGAGCATCAGGAAAATGGTAGACATTTAACATTGTAAAACCATATATAGCTGTTAGTGCAAAAACTATTGGTGATGTAAGTGTAGTTGCATGTAAAAATTCATGTGTTCCACTTTTGAATAACGTAAAACACTTCAAACAGCTTAAATATGCATAATAAAATGACTTTTTCATTAAAACGCGACTGCATTTACCATAAACTGTTTTCTAGCTACACAGAACTCTTAAATTGGCTCTCAATTCATCGTTGTTGAGAGCCGCCCAAAGTTCTCACCTCTACAACAGAACTATTAAAATGAAACTAAAATATTTTTTTAGTCAAATAGTGATATAATATTAGTAGGCCCTAAGCACTTGCAGCTATATTAAATATAAAAATTATTAATAAAATTGTGAGTCAAGTTGGTGTTGTGGTTAAGGGTGGGGACTAATATCACAAGGTGTGTGGTTTTTCGTCTTGTTGTAAATTATGTTTTGACATTTTTTTTTTAGTTACTCTCAATTATTTATTTATCATCATCACATTTGTTTTCTAGAAAAAAGTAATTTATGTACACTTATTAATAATGTAAGTTGTAATACAAGGATATAATTTATAATATTTAAAATATGTTTTGCAGATTTCAGAAGAAAACTGTTTGCAGTTTTACTAAGGATCTCCTTGGCAACTGGGTTTCCAAGGATTTTTCTTGTAAAAGTACAAAAAAACATTTTAGTGTGTAAAGAGTTGCCGCACAATCACATCAATGCAATAAAGTTATAAACACTTTAAATCTACCATGTCACAGAATGAAATCGCGAAGTTTTCAGCAGTTACACACTATTAATTAGAAAAAGTGTACGTAAAATTACGGAAAGTACCGGTAAAAAATTATCCAGATATCATCCTTAAACGAAGGACTCTTCTATATTTTCAATAACGTTCTCTCCGTAAATTTCACATAAATCTCCCTGAATTCACGAAACGTTTCCATAAACTTGCAAGCTTTTTTAATCTGATCTTTATAAACATGGTCAACAAAAAAAAAAGTTACTATCGTTATGTGGGTGTTTCGCTGTGTACAAAAATTAGCGTTAAAAGTTTAAAAAA
>NQII01000030.1:1778117-1795137 GCA_002778355.1 Clitarchus hookeri | reverse complement strand
GGCTAACGGCTAGGGTGATTTTTCAAAGGTTCTTTTCAAAAGTATCGAAGATACCGTGAATGGATTATACCTGGTTATGCGTGGCGCGGCCCTATAGGGGGTGACCCACCTCGACTCTCCCCTCCCTCCCCCAGGTAGACCTTATCACTGTTATGTCGCCAGGCAGCCGGGAATTATTGAAAGCTGACCTGACCGGCGTCACAGCCCCTCCTTCTCCTGCCGGAGAAGCCGACTACTTGGGAAGGTGAGCAAAAATATTATGGTTACTATGTCCCTCAGTGCAACGCGGCATTTGGAGAAGTTTCTGGGCTATTGGCCGACGGCACTATAAATACAACCGCAGCAGGATGGTCAGGAGTCTTTGTGGAAGCTATCTGGCTTAAATGTTGTCATATGGCGAAGTCTGGTGCAGCGAGGGACATCTGCAAAGAGGACAGGTGACGAATACGAGGCGACGGAAGATAAGTGTTTATGCAGTGTGGACGAACGAGAGGGCGTGGTTCCCGCCGAGTTTAAGGCTACTGTGCATGAGGGCGTTCGGATATCTCTAGAAAATTTCGGACTGGTGGAATCTGTACTGAACTAAGGCGGGACTGTATTATCATGTGATACGGGCTTTATTGAAAATATTGGAACTGTAAAATATGGACATATTATTTACTAAATAATTCAATATGTTTTGATCTAATTGTTTATTGGGACTGATTTTAGTTATTTGATTACATTAATTTCTTTGAGATGATTGTAAATTGTATTGATTGATATAATTGTTTGTAAATAACAACTGATAGCAATTTATGGTGAGCTATTGAGCCGAGAAGATATTCTTTGTAGTTATTGTAAATAAATTATGAAATTATAATTAACTCTTTTATTTAATAAATGTCCCAATCTCTTAAAAAAAACCTGGTTGAAATTGTAACAATACTTTGAATCAACTCCACGCATTTATTATCTACGTAAAGATGTTAGAATTGTAGTTTATTATAATCAGTGTTTTATAGGATGATACTGGCCAGTCTTCCTATAGGCTGTTCGTGGTAAACTGAGAACTTTTGAAAACCCTGCTTAAAAACTACTTACATGCATATTGTGTATTCTTCCACCACACGTAAAATTAGCATTGCCCGTCCAAGAAACCATGAATTTGTTAGAAAAGAGAAAGTAAAAGGAAATCATTTCAATATTCACAAAATGTTTTCCCCACACTTTACGTTCAACGTTAAGACTATTTATCAAATGTTGACTACAAAAGTTATCAATTAACCAAGAGCAGCCTATACGAGCAAAATTGTTTTCTAAAAAAAGGCTAAATATCAAAAAAATCAAAAATCTTCTTTCGATATCTAGGGTAGTCATTGCGGGCCTGTAGTAACCGCCTGCAAGAAAAACCATTATTTTCCCGGAGATTACTCGGTATGTCGAGTGGATGTCCAAAAATTCCCTTGATCTCTTTTAGCTTGCGCCATACGGGATTCCTCGCGTGCGTTTATTCTCAGACTATCGTTTAATAACGAGTGAATACTTTACACTTCTTCAATTAGTATATATATAAAATGGTTTATATTTTTCCCTTAATTTCTATATCAACCATCTTAGAGAAGATCAAAAACCAGTACCTTGATGAGTCCAACGTGAATATTTTTTAAAATGCAATTCGTAAACAGACACCACTAAAAATTTTGAACTATTTTATAATGACAACTATACGACTGAAGTTCTGCGCACTGTTTGTGGAGATGGGCGCAACTTGAAGCTGTTTCCCTCGTATGAAGCATGGGGACGATACGGACGACTCCACCACGCGCATCAAGTGCGCCATCGCCTCTAAGCGCGAGGCTCTGAATTGGCATGCAGTGTCCTCGTTGTGCTGCGAGTACCTATGAGACTTTGATCGGTTGCCTTATTATTTCATAGGTGGAAAGTCAGTAGTAAAGTTCAATGCAGGCTCCTGCCGTAATTCCGCTCGGGAAAGCTCCAAAATAAGGTTTATGCCGTGCGTGACATCCTGGAAGACGCGTTTAATAGTTTCGTTAAAAAAAAAAAAAGCTGAAGACTTTTTCAGACATGCTGCAACACATTTCAAGCGCCAGGTAAGCGGGGCCCTTTAGATGACAGGGTCCTGCCACCTTAAGATTTTAATCTGGTATAAACCTTTTATAACCGATTCGGTGCTCTAAATTAAGCAACACTACAGATTTTTCCTACGCGAACTACACTGAAGAGTTAAAAAAAAATGGTACCTTGCCTAATATCGTGTAGGGCCCCCGAGAGCACGCAGAAGTGCCACAATACGACGTGGCATGGACTCCACTAATGTCTGAAGGTACGCAGGAGGCAATTCACACCATGAATCCTGCAGGGCAGTCCACAAATCCATAGGAGTGCGAGGTGGTGGAGATCTCTTCTGAACAGCACGTTGCAAGGCATACTAGATATGCTCAATAATGTTCATGTCTGGTGATTTAGGTGGCCAATGGAAGCGTCCTAAGTCAGAAGAGTGTTCCTGGAGCCACTCGGTAGCAACTCTCGACGTGTGGGGTGTCGCATTGTCCTGCTGGAATTATCCACGTCCGTCGGAATGCACAATGGACATGAATAGGTGCAGGTGATCGGACAGGATACTTACGTATCTGACACCTGTCAGAGTCGTATCTAGACGTATCAGGGGTCCCATTTCACGCCAACTGCATACGCCCCATACCATGACAGAGCCTCCACCAGCTTTAAAAGTCCCCTGTTGACATGTAGAGTCCATGGATTCATGAGGATGTCTCCATACCCGTACACGTCCATCCACCCGATACAATTGGGAACGAGACTCGTCAGACCAGGCAACGTGTTTCCAGTCATCAACAGTCCAGTGGCGGTGTTGACGGGCCCAGGCGAGGCGTAAAGCTTTGTGTCGTGCAGTCAACAACGGTACACGAGCGGGCCTTCGGCTCCAAAAGCCCATATCAATGATGGTCCGTTAAATTGTTCGCACGCTAACACTTGTTGATGCCCCAGCATTGAAATCTGCGCCAATTTGAGAAAGGGTTGCACGTCTGTCACGTTTAATGATTCTCGTCAGTCGTCGTTTGTCCGTTCACGATCTTTTTCCGGCCGCAGCGATGTCGAAGATTTGATGTTTTACAGGATTCCCGATATTCACAGTAAACTCGTGAAATGTTCGTACGCGAAAATCCAAATTTTATCTCCACCTCTGAGACGCTATGTCCCATCTCTCGTGCGCCGACTATAACAACACGTTCAAACTCACTTAAATCTTGATAACCTGCCATTGTAGCAGCAGTAACCGATCTAGCAACTTTGCCACATTCTTGTTGTCTTATATAGGCGCTGCCGACCGCATCGCGTTACTCTGGTTTCATACCTCTGTTATTTGCATACGCACGCCTATACCAGTTTTATACGATCTAAAAAAAATTACCTTACAAAAAAGTTGTTACAGATAATGTCTACAAGTACGTGGTACAAACATAAAATAACAAATGGTTTCGTGGCCAACGCCCCTAACTTTAAACCATATACTCCATACATTGTTACTTCCTACTTTTCTGAAGCCCTGCTAAAGTTATACTTCCAGTATATTCCTCCGCCTCATGCGAACAAAGTTTAACTGAGTTAATAAAAAACACCAAAAGGACAACGCACCGTATTCATGCGCTCTCAGTTTAATACTATTTTGTATAAGTACTATTCCTTACTAGGCATTCCTAAAACACCTATTTTCTCACAGTTCTTATTCATATTATTTATAAATGAAATTATATATTTTACAGATAAAATATACATAAAATTTCAATTTTAACCAAAAGTAATATATTTTTAAATTATTTTGTTAACAGAAGTAATATATTACATAATCAGGAAACAGCCAAACCCGTAATACATGGTGTGATTTTTCAAATGTTTGATACAAGAAGTGCGAAGGAATCGCATATATACTATACACTATACCCATATATATACATAATGTTTACGACAAATGTTTTTATTTAGCTGTAAACCAGCTCTGTTTCTCTCACACAATATGTTTATATATGTATATATATACACAAAAATATATATGGGTATTTATTTAGCAAATACTTTCTTTGAAATATTCTTATGCTTTTAACAACAGGATTTGCGATTAGTCACCCTCCCTGGAACTGAGTTATACACCCGCGCATGTTTTCAAGATCATTTAGAAGATACGAGGAACCTAGTCACGCCACATTGCGTAACGGGCCGAGAAAATCAAAAATTTCCAGGAATCGCCACGCACGAGGTCCTGTTTTTACCGGCACGGTTGAGAAAATAAAAAATTCAGCGAGCCGGTTAACCGGATGACTTTTTAAAATGGTCCCGGAATTCTGCGAAAGGCGGCCTAATCTCGGATGGCGGCGGCGGAGGCCAAGGTAATGGTTTTATCACAGCGTTATGAATGGAGGAGGAAGAATTTCCGAGAACTCCCCAGGAAGACAGGTTTTCCCTGGTCTTGAGGAGGGGGTGGGGGAAGGGGGCAGTTCTTCCACTGGGACAGGCCACTTATCGGAAAAGGGAGGGGTGGAAGTCAGATGCAAATGTTGCCAAAGAAGAGGTGGAAGGGAGGCAGTTGGCACCGAGAGGTACTACTATACAGTTTGTCACCAATATGGAACTTTGGAGGAATGCTCTTTGCCAAGATACCATGATGGAACACAGTGCCCTTTCCTACTGGCTAAATAACTCATTATTCCTTCTAGAAGATAATGCTTCGCATCCTGGAAAAGAGCGCAAAATTAACATTAAGAAATTGTTAAAACCTCTGTTTTGTAAAATACTGTATACATAGTGCCCTTACCTCCAAAGCACAGAATATTATACTACTTTCTCTTCAGATATTTTTAGCCTACTTTCCGAAGGAAAGAAATACATATGAAATCACTTTCCTGTATGTATGTTTGTGTGTGTTGTGTGTGGTAAACCGTGTGCGCCTCACCCCCTTTCTTTTTCAATTTTTGAACTCGTCACCGAATTTCACCAAATTTGGTAAACATATAATACATAGTAAGTAGTACACCTGAGTTATATAAATTTTGACCACGTCAGACACATACTTTCAAAATGGCGGCTATTTAACTTTTTAGGTGATGTCATATCTCCGGAAACATTTAACGGATTTAAACCATATTTTGTATGCTGACAGAACATTGTGTATGCATTAAATTTTGACATGAATATTGTTGTTGGTCAGCCATTTTGAAAAATAGCACAAATTAAGAAAATAATATTTTAACTTATATCTCGAGAACTATTCAACCCATTCTTACCCAATTTGGCATGTAAGTAATACTATGGTAGACCATGTAAACGTAAGCAATTGAACTTAATTACTTATTTTCAAAATGGCGGCCACACAAAGGTTTTTTTTTAAGTTTATTTGTTATATCTGCCATACCATTTAACCAATTTCGACCGAATTTTTTATGCTGCAAGTACCTTTTACAAGCGCCATATATACCAACAAATAACCACTTTTGTTGGTCATTTTAAGATAGCGCTATACAAATACATTAAGTTATTTTGTCATATCTAGGTAAATAATTAACATATTTCTACCAAATTTGGCAAACAAGAAGTACTGATGCGGATGATGTTAAGTGATACGTTTTAAGCATACCGGTACTTATTTTCAAAATGACGACCATATAGCCATTTTTAGCTTAGAATGCTATATCGTCGAAACCATGTAATCAATTCAAACTTAACTTTGTATGCTGGCAGTATATATTACAACTATCAAATGTATTTACATAGAGCATCTTTTTTCCGCCATATTGTAATATGGCGCCATGTGAGTAAATAATTTTTTTTTACATATCTCGGGAAACAATTGTCAGATTCCACCCAAATTTCGCAAATAAATAGTACTGCAGTACGTGGTGTAAACTGGTGTGTTTTATGTAGGTCAGGCACTGTTTTTCAAAATGGTGGTTATATAAACATTTTAGCTGAGTATGTTATTAACGAAACCAATTCTAACTTAACTTTGTATGCTGGCAGCACCTATAATAACAATCAAATTGGTATATGCAGAGCCTCAATTTCTTTACTATAAATCCATATTTCATCTACAAGCTCGAACTTCATCTTCTTACGCGAAAAAAACCGGTGATGAATTAGTGCATCGTAATATTCTAAGAGTGAACTATGATGTTGATAAGGATGATGATATGTGTGTCGCACGGTTGTCAGTGTAGAAGAGAGTTATATTCTTTTGATATATATTTACAGATTCCCTCTTCAAGGTATAACAGCTAAAGCTGGAAGTGGGCTTTTGGAGTTCGGTTTTTTCTGTAGGCATCATAATGCTGGTAACCCGACGCTTACGAGTTTGGATGAAATGGATCCACGAGATATAATTTGTTGGAATACTGTGCCAGTACATGAAGGTGTTGTTATCAGACCGCTGTAATTAGTATTTATTCATCGCCTGTTTTGTTTTCCCTTACGAAGATGAAGCTAGAGCTTGGAAATGAAATATGGATTTATAGGAAGTTAATTGGTACAAATTGGAAATTTGCACATTCTTGGTCATGTAGAGCATGTGTATAATGCGTAAATGTTAATAATGTTTTTTTTTAACGAAATCGGTTAAGTGGTTCCCATTTTGCTGTAACATAACCTCAACACGAACGGCAGCATTAGCACACTAGTACAACTGTGCGCTGCCACATTTACACATTTTCCCCATAAGAAATAACATTGTAGAAAAGAGGTTCTAACCTGGGGTTCTTATCTCTTGCTGCTTTTCTTATATTTCCGCTACGATTGCTATCTTCTCGTGCATGTTATCTATGTTATCCCAGAACGTCTGCTCTGTCTGTTTGGCTGTGATTATAATTTTGTAATCATCAGATGGCATGCGGTCTAATGCGGTTTTGAACAATGCAATTAATTCATTGTGTTCATGAAGGAAAGCTTGCAGTTGTTCCATAATTGGTCTTTTCACCGAACTGTTGTATGCACAACGCTTATCTACTTCTTGTGGTGTATTGCCCATGAAGTAAATCTGTAGAAATGTATAGTCTGCATTCGTCGGTGGCAATAGCGAACCTGCTCGATGATATATTTGACCTTGAATCTGTAAATGTAAGAAATATATTATTATAATGTAACAATAATAATGCTGTTGAACAATCATGTTTTATGAAAGTGGTTTGAAAGATGATTGTTTGTGTTACAATTACCTTAAAATTGGGCATGAAATTGTCCCGGATTACATTTGTTGTGCCAAATGAAGTCATTTGGAAGCAACTATTGTAGTTCTGTATTTGTTTCAAGAAATGTGTAGAATTTGCCCCCCCCCCCCCNAAAAGATATGGAGACCGGAGGGGTATGTTTAAAAAAAAAAAATTGCCTCTGGAAGCCGCCGTTTTCGGTGGATTTCGCCAGAATTTGAGGCAGGGCTGTCTCTTTGGACACTCCCTCGGTTCAGAGTTAGTTAGGCCCTTTCGAATAAATGTCAGTAACATAATGGTGTACCATAATATGTACCATAACTATGGTACAAAGTCGTCTGGGCCGTATTTCCCGTACTATAATTATGGTATAGTGTACCATAACTTTGGTATTTTGTAAGATAATTTCAAAATTCATACCATAATGGACTCTCACCGCCCAACTTTACCTTTAGGCCTGAAACGTACATCGTTGGGCGGTACAAGAATTAGATCTACATCACACATATCGGTATTTCGTACGATAATTTCAGAATTCATTCAACAATGAACTCTACACTTACCAAGCTTATCACAGGCCGTATTTATGACGTGGGTTTCAGATTGCACGCATGTACATGTTTCACCGTTCTTGGGTAAAACGCGGGTTATGCGGGCCACCTAGGAAAACATTCATACAATTACACTCTGTCAAAAAAAAAAAAGGTGGGCTTCAAATTGCACCCGTTTACCTGTCTCACCTAAGGATAGTGAACACGCGGATTCCGCGGGTCGACCCATGGTAATTTTATTAATCAGAAATCTAAGCAGTGGTTTTAATACAGCAGTGAGTCAGTGAAGAGATTTAGGCGACTCTTAACATGGAGGACTTGAGAGCCCACGAGGGTGAAGTGAGGTGCAGATGGAGCAGCGCCGGAATGAAAAGACGGAGGAAACGGGAGATCCCCGAGAAAACCCACCGACCAGCGGCATCGTCGTGCACGATTCCAACTTGCGAAGATCCGGAGTGAACCTGCCCGGGATTGAACCCGGGTCACCTTCGTGGGAAGCAAGCAGTCTAACCGCTCAGCCACCGTGGCCCCTAATACGGCAGTCTGTTCCGAAAAGAAACAGGGTTGTCGCCATAGTTTAAAACACGGTTTTACAGTAGAGTATATGTCGTAAACAGGGGTGGCACTTTTCAAAGGCCACATTAATTTTTCAATAAACAAAATATTTATTAACTGGCAACAAAATATATACTTTTATTTCTGTCCCGAAGAAAACATTTACATTGAAATATTCCATACTTTTTATTAGTTGGAATAGTCACAACTGTTTTTTGGCTGTTCACGGTAAAGTGAGCACTTTTGATGCCCTAGTTACTTTTTCAGCCATTTTTTATCCTTTAACCACCTTTTTAAATAAATATTGCCTTGTAAATAATAAACACAGTGTGTACCTATATTCCGTCTCACTCAACAGTTAACGTCTAAGGTTACATTAAAATATATTTGTTGACTATTATTCTAAATGAGAGGGCTTTCAAAAGTGTTCACTCTACCGTGAATAGCCTATACTTATTAACGTGGCATGTAAATGTAGGTCGCCGCTTAAAGTCACGTTCAGGCTTCTCGCCGACGGAAATACTGCACTCCAGTTGGGCGCCTTGTTCGTTAAGTTCCTGTCACACTGTCAAACTTTTCCGTCAAACTACTTCCAATAAGTTTGGTCAAATAAAGTTGGGCAGTTAAAGACGTCATCGAAATGTCATAAACGCCACCGTATTTGTCTGAGAACGTTGGATAGCTTCGTTTTCAATCAAACATTTGATGATTGGACCGGTTATAAAATTTCTTTCATGTTTGACGGTCTCAGCCAGTCAGAGAATCGTGCACGACAAAATTGGACACCAAGAAACCTTAAAATAACGAACAATATTGCTGGAAACGAAGTAGGTTATGAGGATACTTAATTTATGTAGAAGCTGTCTGCGAATTAATGATATTTTAAGTGAATATTGCACATAATATTACGAACTCAGAGGCATTAAATTTCGTTGTGCAGAGAACATCTCTGATAAATAAAATTTGAATTTTGTAAATAAGTGAAAATAATTTATAAAACACCGTAAATTTCTTCTTGTAATGGACTGCATGGAGAAACAAAAGTAATATCTCACTATGAAAATAATTTTTAATTAATAATTCAAATTAGATTCTCCCAGTAAACAAATTTGACAGTGCGACACATTTTCAAACACAACAATTATTTTATAAAATTTGTTGGAAGGAAAAATTTTATGGCCGTATTTTGTCTTCAAATTTTATTGTCAAATATAGTTGAAGGCGAAAATTTGACAGTGTGACAGGGGCTTTAGAGATGTTGAAAAAACATCGATATATCGTAATGACGATATAATATCAACGATATATCGATATAAATTGTCGATATATTTCAACGATATTTTATCCAAATATCGGAAATGAATACTTTTAAAGTGATCTTTTCATAGCTCTGCTTTAAATACAGAAATCGAAAAAAAATATATCCCTTGTTAAGGAAATTTCTTCTCAGTAACTTCAAAGATAGGCGTTTCATCCAAAATGTATTCATCACGAATTTTTTAGGAGAATATCACTATGAGCGCATACTTTCAATCTAGATGGGTAATATGTACTTTATTGTAAAACATAAATTTCAAAAATGCCTTGATAACAAGCTATGCATGTTATGGAAACATCTCCGCTAAAAGGAATTTCTCCTAAAAAAAATTCGCGAAGAATACATTTTGTTTGAAACGCCTGTCTTTAAAATTGATGCACTGAGGCTAAATTTCATTAAGGTGGCCGCCTGGGTAGTCCGCCGAACGGTGTGCAGAGCTCCAGCAAAAAACGTTTTATTTAAAAACCGTCCAACGTGTCTGATACCTGGTTGTACCATTGCGGTTCAGCAATGATCTAGGATCAAACACCTGCTTGATCCTGGTTCAGCACATTTGGCTGTTGCACCATTGCGTTCGGCGCGCCAAAATAAGATCAATTCGAACCTAGCATTGAACCGTGAATTTGGAGGTTTAGGAGGATTATCTCGGATCAAGTAAACACAAGTGCTTTATTTTAAAAGGTCAAAGTTATATTGAAAAGCAATTTTGTTTAAAAATAGCATAAACGTTCAAATATTTTGTATTTTATCTCTGTTTGGCACTTAAAATCAATTTTATTTAGTGTTTATAAAGTGAACAGTGAAGACTAAAGTCTGTGTTTAATATGGGTTGTGTGAAGATAAAAGCACTGTTAAATATATTTATTTACTAGAAATAAACTTAGTATTATTAAATCGTTTAAAAATGGATTCGGTAGTTTTCTAGGGTTGTAAAATATAAATTGAGACATTTTTAAAAGACTTAAGATACAATGCATTTGTTTATATAAAGATGGTATTAATGTTTTGTAAAAAGATAACGAAATTCATGTTTATCCCTCAGAGCAAACAAAACGGAAAACTGGAAAAACCATTCTGAATATCAGAAACTATCCTAATTTTCCGCACGAGCTAATTCTCACGTCGAATTTTATGCTCACGAAAGAGCAACTGTAGCCGACAAATGTAGTTTGAAAATACGCCAACAGATAGCGCTACGTACATTTTTTTTTGTGTGAATTCAAAACAACATTATACACACTTGAATATCATTCAGTAACATTCGTACANCATTATCTAATTCAATGTACACTACATTCTTCAATAATACTGGTATTAAAAATAACGAAAAAAGTGTGTGCAAAGTGTTTCAATGAAACAACTGAAACGGATATTTTGCAGTTCGTTCAACTAAATTACCAAAATAACAAAAAATTCTAGTCTTAAGAGATAATGTCCACAAAAACCTATTTAATGTCTTGGAACTTCAAAATAAACAGTTGCATCATGACGTCACGAAATGAGAGCCAAGCACAAACAGCGTTAATTTCAATTCTAGTTCCGAACCGAGATCAGGATATCTACGATCGGAACTCGGCCGTTCGCGTTGGTGCAACACTCGTTCATTGGAACTCGGATCCAACTGAAGAACGTGTTTGAACCAAGATCTTGGGATCTTCGATCAGTGCTGTTAATAGAGCAACCGGGCATGAGTGAGGTCTGCTTACGAATAGCATTTATGAAACGTTACGAGTCTGTATACGTTTTTCACTTCCTCCATTTCTCTATAAAGTAGTTTTTGTGATAGGGAAAACGGCTCAAACAGGTGTTTTCACGGTCAGTTTTAGGTATGAACATCCGGTACAAAACATTAACAAAGGAATAGGGACGAGCATAAAACATTTATTATTATTATTACGTCATAAAATGGCATGGTCTGAGGCTGAAAGTCTCATAGAGGCGCGTTATCGACGACAAGACTGCATGCCAGTTCAATGCTTTGCGCGTAGAGGCGATGAGAGAATTGATGGCGCATGTATCGGTCGCCCATGGCGCTCCCGCGCTTTTAGGCCTCAGACGTAAAATATTCCTTCAACCAGGTGGCCACCTTAACATGGGATTTCCTATTTAAGTTTCGCAGCTCACGCGTTTCGAGGCCCGTGACACGCGAAATAGCTGCAAGGCAGGCAGGCAGGAGGAGGAACCTGATATATCTGGCCGGCCCGCGAACGAGATAGCGAGGTGGAACCGCTCTTGGACTTCCACGAAGCGTGACGTCACCGCTGGTGCGACACCCGCCAGCCGGGAGGAGGAAGTGAAAGTTCAAGGCCGCGGCCGGTGTGTGACTTCGCACGGCGATGGCGCATTAACAACAGTTGGCAGCAGTGGCGACTGTCGTCCCTGACGGGGCTTGTGCGCAGTTCACGAGCCGGGTCACCTCCCAAGGTTACATTTTTCATACTTTTTCTTTCTTTTCACTCGAGAATAAAAACAAGTAAAACGTAAGCCGAAATGCCACTGTGCTTAAAGAGGCTGTAACATCCTATATACAGATTTCGGATTCATAGTAATTACTGATATTGTGCGATTATAGAAAATGCACATTTAAAGAGTCGTTTAATATTTTCTTGCGTAATTTTGATTGTGTATTATCTGCTTGTAAAAAGTCAGGATCATATTTATGTTTTATTAATAAGCTCCTGCTTTTTTGCAAGCAGGAAATAACACACAGTCAAAATTGGATACAAAAGGATTAAAAACTCGAAAATTGCAAATTTTATGTAATTAAACATTTCCAATAATACCTCTGAAACTGAAATTATGACACGAAAACGAAGAATTTCTTCATAGTAAGCGAAGCTGAGCCTCGAGAAGCTGTATTAGCCGTTATACAGAAGTTATTCGTTTAGTTCCATAACAGAAGATAACAGAAGAGTCAGGGTCACTACTGAAAGTGTTTCATTATAGAGGCTTTACATTTCATGGTTCTGTGCAAATTGTTGTACCCAATTGTTAATATGTGTTCCCTGGTTGTCATTAAAAAATAAATAATATATAAGATTTTGTATTTAGATAATTTTTGCATAAATACGCGTTAGTTTTTCATATATTATGTCCATAATGATGGATTAGGTAATTAGCTAAGATTCTATTGTCACATTTCCCGATAAATCCTCGTAAACATGAATCAGGAAGAAATAAATAAATAATCCAATATGGCGGGTGACACGTGCGGGCCACGCAAAAATGTGTAATTTAATATTTGAGCCAGAATAGGTTCAGATTTAAGAAATTATCATTAATTACTCGTTCCTCGCAACAAAAAAAAAATTTGGCTTATAGTTTTTGCTATAATACATGTCAAAAGACAAAATTGTACCGTTTTGAAAATATACAAATAATGGAAACTAATTTAAGTACAAAAATGAAATAATTCACGCTGAAAGAAGATTCCTAGCGCTACTTTAAGATATCTATAAAATCGTAAAATAATTTTTTTTTAATTTCAAAAAATTACTGAAAATAAGGAAATTAATCCTGCATATTTTTTTATTTGTAGCTGCCCCTGAATTTTTTTTAAATTACTTTTGCAAAGCATATCTTAAAATGAATTAAGAAAATACGTTTCAGTTACCCCTGCTAAATATTCTGTAAATAGTTTGGTTTATTTTATTTGTCCATTACAAAAACAGTAAAATTTTGACATTAACATGAAATTTGCAAAAACCATGGGATCTGAAATAATTTTATCTGAGGAAAAAGTAGTCACAGATAAGTTAAACAGTATGTAGTACAAATATTTAAAAAAAAAAAAAAAAACATTTTTTTTCGGGCCCAACGCACTTGAAATATATATGTATCACCACAATAAAATATTTTCGTGTAACAGATTCTGCCAAATTTTTAAAGCGATGAAAAAAAAAATTATGTCGACTTTACTAAGATATGTTCCAGGGATCAGGATTATTTACGTGTGTAGGAGAAAAAAACTCTAGAAACTTTCAATGAATTGATTGCAAACAACCACGCAATGATTTGCGAGAACTGAGTAGAACGCAACAGAAAAGTATAACTTTATTCCACATCGTATTATCACTAATACAGACAGGGATCTTCTGGAGGATTGCTCTGTGTTACATTGAAAAGAAAAGTTTCGACATGGGGGTGAGACAATCCGACCACTTTGGTCTACAAAGAATTTCAAGTTGGATACTGACTGACATGACATACCAGCCTTCGAAGGGTGTTAAAATGATATATGCAGTCCCGTTTGAGGGATTTTTAAGGTTTTTGGGCCATTTGAGGGGCCGGAGCCCATTTTGGCCTACAACATATTTAAGTTCGCTACTGAAGGGCATTCCTGCCAAATTTCGCCTAGGTCCGTCGGGAGGTGCAGAATTAAGATTTGCAACAACGTTTTAGGGATTTGGGGCCCAATGGGAGGCCAAGGCCCATTTTGACCTAAACAATATTTTAAGTTCGGTACTGAAGGGCATACCTAACAAATTGTGTCAAGATCCATCGAGGGATGTAGACTTGTATAAGGAAGAAACATTCAGACATGCATATCTAAACTTTGACTTATATACTCGTATGTATATATACACGTGCGCATATACGCACCTATACATACCTATATGCCCAATTTATGAAGAATAATTAAAGCACATACTAATAATGCTTAGAACCTCTCATTCCCAATGGGGTTTTTTTTTTAATCTTGCTGGACTCATTAAACTTGTTTCTCCAATGTCAGTTAGTAGCGTTTTATTTTAGCATATTTTTCACTGACCTTACCATTATAAAAAGATCGCGCCATACGGACAAACACATTCATTCGGTTGTTTTTATTAAACTTGGCCGCATAACTACGTACCTTTTAGTAGTGCATGAACATAGTTTACCAATTAAAGGGTAATTTGGTGTCAACCGAGGTCAAACAAATTATCACAGCGTTTGACCATCAGGATATGTTACAACAAGTTTTGTGATGTTCGGTCTCATTTTTGACTGAATATAATTTTGTACGCTTTCTTTACCAGTATTTTTAATATATATATTAGGTTCGTTTCTTACTCCCGCGTTAAAACTACCAGACGGGAGGGGTATGTTTTCAAATTTGCTTCGGTCTGGAAACCGCAGTTTTCGACCGATTGCGGTGGAATTTGAGGCAGGGCTGTCTCTTTGGACCCTCCCTTAGCTGCGGGCTTGGTTATGCCCTTATAAAAAATGTAAGTTCCCCGGGAGGGGGAGGGGAATTGGTTTTCCGCCACTGGAAGCCGCAGTTTTCGTCCGATTGCGATGGAATTTGAGGGAGGGCTGTCTCTTTGGACCCTCCCTTAGCTGCGGGCTTAATTATGGCCTTATGGGAAAATGTTGGTACCCCTAATGGGGAGGGGGGTAAAATACAGTTTTCTGACTCTGAAGCTGCAGTTTTCGGTCGATTGCGATGGGATTTGAGGGAGGGATGTCTCTTTGGGCCATCCGTCGGCATTGGCCATACTAATGACCATTTGAGAAAATGTCGGTACCCCTGAGGGGGNAGGGGGGGGGGGGTTACTATACATGTTTCTGGCTCTTGAAGCCGCAGTTTTCGGCCGATTCCTATGGGATTTGAGAGAGGGACTTTAGTTCGGTCTTTTTCGATAAATGTTGGTACCCCGAGGGTGGGAGGGTTCCATACAATTAGTATTTGGCCGATTACAGTGGGATTTGAGGGAGGGACATTAGTTAGGCTATTTTAGATAAATGTCACCACCTTACTTTTCTGCTTGAAATGAACATAATTACATGGTTGGGCCGATTAAAGCGGACATGATATAGGACGTGACGAAGATCACGTGTATAGTTGAGCCCAGTGGTGAGGGGCCAAATTACCACCACGGCCCTCCCATGCCTCAATGGGTCGTCTTTAATGCAGTCTGCATCACATATGGTCACATGCTGTGATGTTGCCGGTCCCAAGCCCGGATAAATGCAGAGGGGGAGTGCTTGAGGTGAAGAGCACCGCGGTAGGATTGCATCGGACCGCCGACGCGCAGACCAGAGGCCCACGGTCAACCGCATCCACTGGCAGGACGTCCGCACGGGCATGCCAGTTAAACACCGACGAACGGTGAACCGACAGCGTGGGACACAAATCCAACTACGAGCTTTTTANATTACGAGCTTTTTAGCCGCAACAACTTTAATACACGCTATTGGAGCTGGAATTACCGCGGCTGCTGGCACCAGACCTTACCCATTGTACCAACACGCTTCCTTGTGGGTAACTGATTCCTAAACCTTGCTACTGTTCTGCGTTATGACTGGTTCATATAACTGATCGCCAGACACAAAGCCTACAGCTTACTGGTTATGATAACGAAGCAAGTTCTTTGCACGCTTCAAAATATTTCTTCCTAATCGCAACACCAGGAACTATAAATTAATGTGGGAATGAAAGGGTTTGCCACGAAAATGGGGTCGGTATTGTGTACACCGGAACAGATAAAAACTGCACTTTCAGCCATGCATTTTATTACTTCGAAATGATGTACTAATTATTTACGTTCGTGGTTTCGCCAATCATGGTTCACTTCTTCCTCGATATCCAATGGAACGCTTGGAGCCCGTTGAGTTGTGGAATCTTGTCAAAATAGAATTTAAACAGTTACGCCTACATTGCAAAAAAAATTTGTAATTTTTACTGAGAAATTGTTTGTAATTTTGCAAATGTTTGTAACAGTACAAAAATTCCTCATGCAAATTTACTCGTTTGTGAAACTACAAGAGCCGTATTTGTTATAGACCTCAATAAGACTTTGTACTATTCTGACCCGTATCCACGAGCTCAAGAAAAATGGCGGACACTAATAACGTAAAACTGTATAAAGCTGTTTGTGCAATACCTAGGGCTGTTTTAAAGTGTAATTTCGTGCAAAAAGAAATGTATTGCGAGTTTGAATAACGTATAAACACATAAAACAACTCAAATAATCATAATGAAAAGAATACTATTATAAAAAACGCCATTTCTCATTAACTGTTAAAAGTTATGTTTCAATTCTACACAGAATTCTTACAATGAAATTAATGCGTTCTTCTTAACCAAATAACTTCAGCAATATTTTGTAACTACTTATTTTATTTAGTGCAAAATAATCGTAAATATCGTGTCAAGTTGGGTTTGTGATCAAAGATGTACGATAATAACTCAAGGGACGTGGGTTCTAGTCCCCATGCTGGCGGGATGTAATGGTCGTAGAGGAGCACACTCACGGGCCAATGGAGGGGTCCGCTAGATCACCACGCGCGATAATCAGGGGTGACCTCCGCCAAGAATTGAAACCAGTCCGCCGCTGCGGGACGCGAATTGACATGGCCGCTGCGCTAGATCTCTGATAATGATAATAATATGCGTGCGC
>NQII01000030.1:1751324-1778073 GCA_002778355.1 Clitarchus hookeri | reverse complement strand
CCCTCTTATTGTAGGGATTAAATATGGCAATTTCACCAACTTATTTATCAACGAAAGAGTACTGCTTTCATACACAAGTGTAATCAACCTTAGAACAAGGCTGCTTTGTGCGAGAGCTCGTGCCCATTTGAAATTGGTTGAATTTAACTGTGTACGACACAGCATTTAAAATCTATGACAATAATTTTACAATGGGAACAATGTATTATTCTGTGATACTTATTGGGAAATAAGTTACAAAACCAATAATTATTTAATGTGCACGTTTTCAAGATACTGCGTAATCTATAAATGCAATTGGCATTTCATGATGTGGTTATTCAGCGTATCCGGTGTTTACTTTGTCATATTTTTACTTGTGTGATGTAAGGAAGTAATGAACCTTGTAAACGTTTTTGATTCTGGAATTTATTAGATAAACAAGACCGATCCTGACTCAGTAAAATTCAAGATATGTATTAGCCACTTTAATCAGTACAGCATATATGTAGGATGTAATGTTTGTAAATATAGTTTTCACAACAGTCACATCAAGCACTTAACCTCCAAACATCGTACGTTCGTTATCAGATCGAACGGGAATAGTGACGTAGGAGTTACATGGAAGCATACGGTCAAGGGATTGAGACAGCTTTCATATCACATATTGTGCAGTGTGCAAACGGAACGTCCAAATAGCTTCACCAGCCACAGAGCTTTCAACAAATGTTTTTTTTTTACACTTCCACTTGAACCGCAGGTAAGGAGAGTTCAAAAATCTTAACGGTACTCAAAATCACGCACGCATATATACAGTTCTTATTTTAGTATTCCGTAAATTAAATGTAGTGAGCCCCTTTAATGGAAATGTCTAGGCACGTATATGATGATAATCTATACTCTCATAGTGTGTGTCGTGCCAGTGTTTAAGGACTCAACTGTACAGGCGTATATGTGGACTCCTAGATTGTTTGGAAACACTTTCCCAAGTAAGGTAGCAACAAAGATGTTTTTTTTTACAGTGTAAAGGTTGTCCATGGTTAACTGAGCACTTTTGAAATCAACCTTTTAAAAACGTCACTGCCCGTACCTGTATATATTTTTAATGGCTGACTGACTGGTATACGCCCGGTAACGTTAGTAACGATGGAGGGATGGTAGTTACATGTCTTAAAGTAAAAATTTGAAGCGTTCGGTAAACTTTTGTGCAATCCTGAAATGATTACTTTCGCTTTCTGTTTTTTATGCATATAAAAGTAAAAATAAGCAAATTTGTAAAAAAAAAAAAAATTATTTCACAGTTTTACTTGGACGACGTTTGAATAAAGTGATCAGGCTCGTAGCAATGTTAATTGTCCATATGGTGGAAGAATACACAATGTCAATGCAAGTAGATCACAAACAGGACTTTCAGAAGTGCTCAGTTTACCGTGAACACTGAACAGCCTTTAGTAACACAGCCAGTATAAAAAATATTTATCTCTGAGTTTCTGGGTAATTCAGTACTGACGAAAAGTACACTTGCGATGTACATGCTTATATATAGGAATATAACACACATATATGTGTGTGTTATATAATATTTATATATAGGCTATATTGTGTTTCCTTTTCCTTTGTCGCTATATTCGGAATCGCTTAAAAGTTCATTACAGAATAACGACGTACACTTAATCATTGAATCGCAGTTTTAACAGTTGCTACAGGGCACTGGGTGAGGAACAGAAAAAAAATCCGGTTATTTCCTTGTTCATCGAAAATTTATGTTATGCGTACAAGAACGTCTAGAGAAAGGATCATTTCCATAAAATGTCAAAACATGCCAATACTCAAAATATTATTTTTTCTTTACCACCAATAAACCTATGTAACAACCTGCTGGGAATAGGTGTCGGGAGTTTGTTGTCTTCACTCCAGGCAGGGTCACAAATCTGCCTCCTCCTGTTTTGTTTATCAAAGTCCTCCGCGCTGCGGCTAGAAGGCCACCGGCAGGGACGGCCGGATCGTGGACTTGCAAACCAGTTATCTCCGGCCGAGCCGTTGCCCGAGACGTAGTGGAAAATATCCCTGACGTTCCGCGTATTCCAGCTTGCAGGCGACTTGTGAAAGGGACGGCAGTGTCGTTACTCTCATCTGTGGTGACTGGGATTTTGGCGAAGAATGAGGGAATACGTCGGGAAACGTGAACGTCGTTAAGGTGCGACGGATGCCGTTGCTCTATCATTCCGTTCGCACGGGGGTCATTTGGAAATTTGTTTGTCTGCAAGCAGAAGCATGTGCTTTTGTAAAGTAAAACGTTCTGTAGTAAGAATACATATATTTTTTATTTTAGAAAATATTATTAAATTTTTTTAACAGTTTGGTGTATAACTGGTTTACAGTACATTTCTTGTGAGAAAATGTTTCATATTTTTACTTTAAACCCATACTTTACCCTTTCGCCTAATGAATAATTAACTTTGTTCTGTGCCTTCTGGCTAATCTCACAAAGGTACTTTTATCAATGACATAAAATGAAATTTTAAAATATAAATACGTTATAACACACTGGTTCTCATTCTGCTTGTTATAAAACCACAATAAACCTATTTCCCTCATCTCTAATTCCGAATACGACAATTTTGATACGAATTTAATACACAGAACTTCCTTATATGCGCTAGTCGGCTGCTAACATTACCGCGCACAAGACATTTATACTGTACAAAAAGGGAATTTTTTAAAGGTAACTGCAAATTAACTATTCCATGTCGCACTTTATAGCACGCAAGCCCTGTTCTTTCTCCCCGATGATTTGTCACGCCCGAAGTCTCGGCCTCTGGCCCTCCAAATATATTTTTCTGTGCTTGTGGTATTAGAAATACAAATGAACTAACTACTAGTTAACTCGGAACTGTTTTTAAATGTTATTTTTGCAGTGTTTGTAAACGCGATATGTACTGACTCTGAACCTTATTTTTTCCAGTGGGGATGGAAGAACCTGTTCTCTGTGGATAAAACCAATAGAAATTCGAATCAGATTTAAATAACGTGTTGTTTACAACCATTCAATTTCGTGGTTCATTTCTAGGGCCGCCTTTTTCTCGCGAAAATATTTCCGGGCTTGCTAGATTTCAATACTGCCTTTGCTTATTGGCGGCGTGTCTCTGTGATAACACATTTTCTTACTTGACTGGCCAATCAGAGTCAAGTTACTCCGATAACGTACGTCTGTGATTCGCGGGCAGACGCCTAAGACGCGTGCTAGTTAAAATCGCCCAACCGCGATACGGGTTCGGAACTAACGTGTTGTGGGGTAAAACTAGTCGTGGAATCTTTTCGCGAAAAACAGGTAGCCTCCTATTTATGACTTTTTTTTTAATAACTCTGAAAGGCGCCGGGAAATTTTGAACTACGTAAAACCGAAATTAAATCTTATAAATCATGTGCGGAAAAGGAGATTCTCTGAGGGTTACCTTGGAAAACCCCCAGAAAAGGCAAAAAAAAATGGAAATGGAAAAAATGGCCGAAAAGTCAACATTCTCATTAGAATAATAATTTTTCTAAAGTAGCTAAATCTTAGTTTCCGGTATTTGATAGGCAAACCCAAGGAAAGTTCGGAACTGTGAGTACAAATAACGCAGAAATCTTGTTAGCGTGTGAAACGCTGCGCCACTAAAATCCGTTCAAGCAGCTCTTATCTGTTCGGATTGATCTGCGAGCACAGGAGTACGCCTTTAGAAGTGCAGTATTCAGTACGGCATAACGAAGTATTCAAAACGAGAATATATGAGGAAAAAAATGATTGCAACAAAAATATATGCATGATAATACAACATGATTCCTAATTGCCGGTTGTTATATTTCTTAAATTTCGGTCTATTTGGCCAAGCGCTATGGCGCCTGTTCATACAAAAGGACATTCTGTTTATAATTGTACGGTGAGTTCGGAACCACATCGCTACCGAATCTCTGCGCTCGATTCGCTACGTAGGTGGTAAAGCCATACTGAAGTTTTGAAATATAGCAGCTGCGGTATCGTGGGAAAATACAAAATAATATACTGCATATAGAGATACTCACGATATTTGCCGTATTTGCGATGTAGCGATACTGAAGACACAGCAACATCGCGGTACTGCAATGTTCCAATATTTGCGACAGTGGCATTGTAAATATTTGCCTATTTAACCTGTTTTATTTCAGTGTCAATATTTATAATATCGATATTATTGAGGCATCTGTTGTTATTAAGGAAATTTACGATGTCGATATTTGGCGTACTAATAAGATCAATATTTGCGATTACAATATGGACTAAGTTTCAAATGTCTATATTTGCGATGATCGTTGTTAAAGATACTTTCAATATCGATACTTGCTACATATGTGCATATACGTAAACGGTATTTAGGATGTATCGCTATTGTGGAAGCATTGTACAACGTTTTTCTAAAATACGGGGACAAACTTCGGCAGTGTATTCCTGACAAAAATATTAGACTAAAATGTAAGTACCACTCTCTTCGTCAAGTTATTAGGGCCTATTAAGGTAGCTGTGCGCCCCTGAAAAATCCTCATTTAAATTTAAGTACTATGTACTGTGGCTTGCCTACCTGGTATACAACACACGTTCTGTTTTGAATGTTCAAAATGAATTATCTCACAAACGTTTACCTGAGAGTGCTCCGACAAGACGACCTGTTTTGTTAATTTAGACGTGCTAATTCATAGGTTGTCTATAAAAGTTGCCTAGAACGTAGCGTTTCGAGGTTTGATGCAAACCTAGGGGCCAAAAGCCATTTTCAAAAAGATGGGGGACAATACCACCAGCCGTGTTTTTAGAGGTGTAAGATTTCCTTTATACAAAACCCCATTCACCGATTTGTTGCTTAATCATAAGTGGTTTCTGATATTTCCGACTAAACGAATTTTAAAATTCAAATTTTGGGGGCGCTAAACTCCCTTAATAATGACTTGAGAGGATAAGTTGTACATACATTTTCGTCTTATATATTCGTAAGGAATTTCCTGCCGAAGTTTGTCCCCGTGTCTAAGGAACGCGTGGTGTTGTAACGTTATCGATATCGTTAGCGCGAATCGATACGATACATGCAGGTGGGTATCACACAGCCCCTGCGGAGTGGTTGCACGTCAGTGATAGAAGGCCACCGGTGTGCACCCTGGTTTGAAATAATTAAGGGGTCATCGACCGTGCTGGAATAGAGGAGTGCGGCCTGAGGCGGGGGACCACGAGTGGTGACATTCCTGTCGCAATCAGCGCACGGTGGAAAGCAGCTGCGAGTTCGCGAACGTGGCTGCCAATCTAAGCGGGGCATCTCGCAGCCGCGCCGTCGTACTTCATCCGCCAACGAGATGCCAGCGGCGCCCCCCCCCNGACACAGTTTTTTTTTTAAGGCCCGGTCACCTGCACCGACGACGTGGTCTACCAGCGCGCTCTCCTGCTTTCACCCCGCTGAAGGATACACCGACCGTTCCCCACGTCGACGCCGTTTATCTCCCGGCGATTTACGACCGCGTGGATTCCTTCAGGTGTGCGCCGGTTCGCAGGCAGTTTTGCCTCCGGGGCGCATCTTTAAGGCTGCCGCCTGGTGAGGGGTATGTTTGTACCGGACCTCCACTACGCACAGTGCTGGGTTTGGTGATGGGCTCTTTTCACTCGAGTTACCTATGGGGAATAAAAGTTGCGTGTCGTCGGACCCAGGTTCGATGGGCTGACGCTCGTTAATGAAGGGACGGCGGTCTGGTCCGCCTGGTAAGAGGACTGGTTCACCAAGCGCGTTCGTAGAGGTTGGATAGTCCTCGGCCCCGTCAAGGTGGCGCGTGCAGATTCAACTCTGTACAGTGCTATTGGTAGGTGAGGTGGTATCCACGCCCGCCGACCGCGATCGGAAGGAGCGTAATCTCCTTCTTTTGGATTGCATTCAACTGCAGGTAATTAAAGCAATGCGGTGCCAATTATTTTCTGGGTTCAGAATTCATGGGACTGGCCGGGGCGCACAGCACGGATTACTCTTAACATCTGAGGTGGCAAAATAATGCCTGACGTGGCTTTGTGGCTGTAATAACAACTAGTGCTGGGTGCTGTGCAAAACGTTGTTGCTCTGGATTTTACTCCTGTTTTACCTTAAAGGCACAGGCACATGAGAGTCGACTTCCCACACGCTGTACAAGGTACAGATAAAGATGTGCGTGCGAGAGAAAAATCGACGAAGCACAGCGGCCCACGCCGTCCGCAAATGCAAAGCGATATCTCCTCTACGCGCAAAGCTGTGAACTCGCGTGCAAGTGTTCCCGTCGTACCGCCCGGAACTATGGAACTTGAAGCGACGACCGTATAATTTCATTGGACGCGACACAGCAGCGAAGTCCAGCGCACCACTCTATCGTAGTTTCGCATGAGTCCGGTAAGCGTATTTTGAGAAACAGCAGTCTGAATAAGCCGTGTTGGAGGGCATCATTAATAAATGTTCCCGTCGTGTGCGATGCCTTGAAAGTACCGCACACGAATTAGCCTGTGAAGTGTGTTTTCTTTTCGTAGATCAGCGGATTTCACGAGCGTTTAGTAGTTTCGTGAGAAAACGTGTACGTATTTCAAACACTCTGCAATGCAGTTCAAGAGCCAGGTGGGCGGGCTCCACACTTCACGTGACGTTACCTGATGTGTACAGAGTTTTGTGGAGTTTGCCGTAATGTTACAATGCCTCACATTCATCAAACGCTCTGGCGACGTAGTTTTAAGTCGCCAGCAGCAGTTTTCACGGAGTTCACTGAAACGTAATTTTACGTCCGCAGCACTCGCTCAAACGAACAGAATGGACCAGTATGTTATATCGGAAGGAACACTTCGCCGGGAAACCGTCAGCTCAGCGTTGTATTGACTGGCAAATTGCCAGTATTGGAAGTTATACTGTACAGTAAGTTAGGACGGAGGTAAGTAGGAATGCAGAGACCAACAGAACTGGTATCCTCTGAGGTGGTGTACGTAAGTGACTCACGCTGTACGTGTCTTAAATGTCTGTAAACATGTGCCGCACTGAAAGTGTTAGATGTGTATCAGTCCCCGCCATCTTGGATTAACAATTCTTCGTGGTCATTTCCATTACGTCCCTGTCACACTGTCAAATTTTTCCGTTATATTTGTTCCAATAAGATTGGTCAAATAAAATTGCACAGTTGTGATGTTATATAAATATCATATACGCCACCATATTTGTCTGCAAAAGTTGAGTGGCTTCAGTTTCCATCGAACATTTGAAAATTGGACCGGTTCTAAAATTTATTTGATGTCGGCGGGCTCGGCCAATCACAATTGTACACGACAAAAATGGAAATCTCGAAACTGTAAAATAACGAAAATTTTTTGGAAACGAAATAGGTTATGAAGATAATTAATTTATATAAAAGCTGTCCATGCATGAATGCTATTTTAAGTGTATATTGCTCATATTATTAAGAACTCAAGGGCTTAGATTTATTTATGCAGGAAACATCTCTCATAAATGAAATTTTAATTTAGTAAAGAAATGAAAATAAGTCAACATGCGTTACATTTCTTCCTGTAATGGACTGCATGGAAACACAACAGCAGTATCTCACTTTGAAAAAAAGAATTAAAATAAAAATTACCAGAAGATCTTCTCAGGAAAAAAATTTGACAGTGTAGCACATTTTCAAAACACATAAAAAAAATTTTTGATAAAATTTATTGCAAGGAAAAATTTGATGGCGTTATTTTGTCTTTATAATTTACTGTCAAATATTTATCAATGCGAAAATTAGTCAGTGTGAGAGGCCTTTACAAAAAGTTTAACAAAATTTTTCGCACTACAGACAATAAACAACCGCTTCTCGTACTTTATAAAATTGTTACAGCTTCTCCGCTTTAGGTCTATTGATTTTTAACCGGTGAGATCCGAAAAACAAATGTATTTGTGTTCTTTAAAATGTGACAGTTTCACTTGTTCGATGCATGAATGAAGAGACCCAGTCCTTTGCAATTTTAATTTTACGCACGGCGGAAAAAATACAAAATAGGAAGAAAAGAAGATCCTAGGCAGGGCTTATACATAGCACAGCAAATTTGATCTAAACCAGTTTAATACATTCACAGACACGGCATTTATAATTAAAATTAATAAAAGAGCTGTTTTGAAAATAAATAATTTTTGTACACAATTTTTAGGTGACCTTCCGTGTAAGTACTACTTGCTAGCGAAATGTAATGGGACTCGGTAGAGAATTTACTTGAGATATGATATATAAGTTTATATTTTCCGACGACGCTTCGGAAGGTAGCCTAGTAATGTATACGAAGGGTGCACCCTAGGGCGATGTTAGCGCCAACAGAATTGACGATTCTTTAGAGTTTAGGGGGGGGGGCTGTAGTCCATCTGCCTCCTGGGGAGCGAAACGAAAAGAGGCCCTATGATGCAGCAAGTGATGGAATGCTAGGGTTGGAGAACGAAATATACCTAGACACTCCGCCGGCCAACGGCATCGTCCGCCACGTTTTATACATTCAAGATTTCCGGGATGACCCAGCCGGGAATCGAACTCTTGCCATCGTGATATGAAAGGGATACATGAGCCCTACAACATAATACTAAGAGCTACCTGCATCAACAAGAATTACACACTTTGCCACGCGTATGCTTGTCACAAAGAATTAAATTGATCTCGAAAGCTGAAATTGATATTACTCTTAGTGACAATGTTCAACAACTTACCTACTTGATGGAGATCGTGGTTTAATGACGTGAGAGTATGATGCGCTGTTCAGCCTTTGACTGGTGTCTAACAGACAGACTCCTGCCCAAAGGCTAGATGTCAGCGACTATTTGTAATATGCGACGTTTTCCGCGAATTCAATACGATCAGTACTATTATTCGACTCTTCGAGACAACTACGCTTGGAGTTTTGAAGTGTTTGTGGAATTGGGGAGAAAATGAACTAGTNGTTTGTGGAATTGGGGAGAAAATGAACTAGTCACATACAGGATGATTCTAAAATCATGGGACAAACATTGAGGGGTGGCAGAGCTCACTAAAACAAACAATTATTGTATAAGAATACATGGGTGGAAGTGACGCGTTGAGGCACAAACACAAAAATAGCACATGAAATGCAACACATTGTTTATTTACAACGTCGCCGCTAAATGCCTTTTACAGCAATGTTTATAATAATTGCTCAAAATTGCTACCACCGACAGAAATGCAAGCTTGGTAGCTTCGGTGGAGTGATTGGCGAACAGATTCAAATACGCCGGGTATTACACGCACGCCACCATTTTCTGCCAATCACGCCATATGTAGAGGTCGCCAAGCATGCGTGACTGTTGGCGGATGCATTTCCAGCAACTGTTTTGTTAACATTTTCTGTACGGAATCACTCGTTGCGCATGCTGCTAATGAACATTTTATGTTTCCGTTAATGTGTTATGTTTTTGTGTTTGTACCTCAATGCGTCAATTCCGCCCATATATTCCTATAAAATAATTGTTTGTTTTCATGAGCTCTACCACCCCTCAATGTTTTCCCCATGATTTTAGAATCAACCTGTATATATACACGATTACGATGTTTCNCTGCGCCACTAGTGACTTCCCCGCTGCGTACGCGGAACACGTTTTGGCAAAGTAAAGAGCTTGCGAACAGTTCTGCAAATCCAGGATGTCGCGGCACGAAAACAAGTCACGTTTTTTGAACGAAAGCATACATGCGAACCTGACATCAACAACCCACAACGACTGCGTGGCGTTGGATGAGATAACCCAAACGTGTAAACAACCACAGCCACCCAGAGGTTTCACGAGTTCATTCGGCGACAAGCTAAGACTCCAACCACACCAAAGTTCTACTTTCTTTCTTTTTTTATTTTTTTTTTTCCCAAATGGAGCGCATTTTTTAAGCCACGCCTTGGACGAATTTGAGTCAATAACTAACGTGCAAGTAAAAAAAGGACCGAATCACACACTACCTGGTCTGGAGCATCAACCAATGAGCATCTAGCTGAGGATCGAGTACACAAAGAGTTGTGCGGTCTTGCTTGTTGCGAAATGAGTTCGCGAAATTTAGCAGGTCTCTCTCTACCCATTACAAAGCCTCGTAACAGAGAGTAAGGTTCTTTTTTTTTAATAAGTGGTTCTCAAACTGACATATTTAATTGTTTGTGAATACAGGTTACGAAGCAATACGTAGTAAGCAGTACGTATTTCTGTCTATGTATATTTTGCTCTTCACGATTTGCAGGGATAAGCCAACCACGCAAGTGCAAATTAAATTAGGTATAATTTAAATTACTCTAGGCCTTTGCATTACAAATAGTATATAAAAGGTAATGTCAATCAAAAATAGAGGTTAGATCTTTCGTTTCTTATACGATTTCAACAAATAGAATCAGAAATCTTGGTTCTGCGCATAATAACAAAATCAATTAAACATGTGATTCAAATTGTCGAAGTATTAATCAAATTTTAATATCTGTAAAAAGCGATATAACAAAAATTCCTCTGAATTTTTACAGTATTATAAATTTAGCTTAAGATGATGAATCTCTACATAGCCAAAAAATAAATTTAAAAAATCATTTTAAAGCAATTTTAATGCTTTTACTTTTTTTCGGTTTATATTTACTATAATACCTAAGTCTTCTTGGTGTAGTCTCTGAATAGGTAAGTATAGTCTGTTCACGGTTATTTGAGCACTTGCGAAATCAATCTGAGAAAAATGTCACTGCCCATAAATTCATATATTCTAATAGGCAAATTGACTGACAAGCGCCTAGTAAAGTGGTCAACGACGGAGGGAAAATAGTTCCATGTATTAACGTTGAATTAAAAGTGTGATTTAAACATTTGTGCATACTGAAAGTATTAAGTTTTCTTTCTCTATTTTTTAGTGTGTATTTATAAAAGAACCAGTAAATATGAAAAATATTTTCTTCCCTAATAATTTGACGGTTTTACTTGACTTACGCGTGAATAAAGTGATCAGGCTCACGACAATGTTAACTTTACGCATGGCGGAAGAACACACAGTTTACATACAAGTAGATCTGAAGCAAGACTTTCAAAAGTGCTCAGTTTACCGTGAAGAGACCATACACAGAAGTGAATTAACGTGGCAGTAGAATTAAATAAAGAGAGATGGGACAACTGGCGTCTTGGCAGGGTTCCGGGGTGCCAGGGTGTCCACCTTGGATGTCGTCTAGTCGAAACTTGCTGCTCTGTCATTCCTTGTCACCAGCAACCATCTTGAATTTTCCCTTTTTTCCCTCGGAAATTCCCTTTTTTCCCTCCTGCTCTATAATTCCTTCCAGCCTCTTCATGCTTTCTTTCCTGTGCGTATTCATCATTACACATCCTCTTTTATTCTTTTTTGCGATGATGATGAGTTATTGTCTGGAGAGTGCATAGGCCGATGGGAGTATTTACTATATTTCTTCTCATAACAATGCAATGGCTCCGCAGCGAGCAGCCAGGTGCGCGCGTGAACCTACATAGGGCGAATGCCTATACGTTTATTTACTTTATTTCATCTCCTAACAATTCCCGTGCAATGGTGGTCTAGTAGCCTAGACGCCAGACTGGCGACTGAAGGGTGGTCGGATCGAAACCGCATGTCTCCTTCAGCCGTTTGAACTCACCTCCTCGGTGCTAGCGCACTCCTGCAGGCGACGAGTGAATCAGTACCAACACATGCACAAACTTTCCGCATCGATACCAGCACTCTTAACTGCGAACAGTAAAACTTCAAACACTCTGGTGGCGGGCGCGGGAATTAAAGATGGCTTAGCACACTCTGGTGGTGGGCGCGGGAATCAATGATTACCTCCTACAGCAGACGACTGGCGGCGGGAATTAAAGTTGGCTGCCTACAGCAGACGGCGGTGAAGAGAGAAAATCCACGAAGGAGGACGCGAAAAGCATGAGAGAGAGGAAAGGAAAACAAGAGATAAAGTAAAGGAGATCGTGAGGAATATGAGAAAATCCCCAAGGGATAGAACGGGCGAGATAGAGAGAGACAGGAAGGAATGCCAGAGAAAAAATAATCGGAATGCAAGAGTATGAAGAGGCTGGAAGGAATGATAGAGCAGGAGGCAAAAAACGGAATTTCCCAGGGGAAAAGGGAAATCCAAGATGGCCGCTGCTCACTAGAAATGACAGAACAGGAGTTTTCGGCGTGAAGTCATCCAAGATGGCCGCCGTTGCGCCGTGGCACCCTGCCAGGACAATAGTTCTCCCAGCTCTCTTCATTTCATTCTACTGGTGGTGGTTCCTCTTACTTTGATGTGGGCATACCCATTCTGCGATTGGCTGCGCGAGGTTCGGTAACGAGTCTTGTATCTGACTGGCTACTGCATGCTACGAAATATTCCCTATTGGCTGTGCTGCCGACTAGCAAGTAGGTTACCGGGAGCTAACTAGCTAACGGCATTCCGACATGTTGCTGGCCAGTGACGTCATTTTGCTGGCGTGCGCGTCAGGAGTGTACAGAACAAGCCGCTGTATCACTTCTGGTTTCTTAAATACTTTGTGTTAACAGTGATATTCGTTGCTGTCCCGCACCCAGAAGCACAGTGTTCGATTCCTTGCACCTCAAGTGGGTTTTCTCGGGGAGTCGGTCGGCCTGAAAGGAAGGGGTTAAGGAGGATCAGTATTTACCCACCATCTTGGAATTACGTAATTTTTGTCACGATCTGCATTATAAATTATGTAATTTATTTAAGGCATCGACATGGCATAGGGCAATGTATCTACATGTAATATGTATTCGTTGCTAGTATCATTTTTGTGAATGCCAACAAGAAAAAAAAACTTATTTTTCGCCGACATTGGGAGCTGCGGTAGTGCAGTGGTTATACTACTCACCTCTCACCTAGGCGAATCGAGTTCGATTGCCGGCGGGGTCATTCCCGGAATTTCGCACATGGGAATCGTGCCGGACGATGCCGCTGGTCAGCGGGTTTTCTCGGGAATTTCCCGTTTCCTCCGCCCTTACATTCCAATGGTGCTCCATATTCACCTCGCTCCACCCTCATCGTCTCTCAAGACCTCGACGTTAAGAGCCGCTCAAATCTTTCCACGCCACCCCACATAAGTAAAACATTAATAAAGACAGTGAAGCTGTAGGAATATGATAAATATTAAGAAGATATTATTTATGCTGTGTCGTGCCTAAGAGTTCGCTGCTAAACATTCTCAAATAAAACTTCTGACATAAAATATATAAATTCAAGATGGCGGGTATTGTTCTATTATTCCCATTAACAATTTCAGGTATACGTATATAAAAATGTAATTTCATACGTTGTGGCGAACAAATATTTTATTTGGAACCGTACTAGTATCGGTATAACGCTCTGTCATATGTCCGTATAATCTATTAAAGGTTTTTTACACTTTTTGAATTAAAGCTTTGAAAAATCACCCCATATATGACGTGTTTCGTTATTTCCTAAATACGTGATATATCGCAAGCACTGTATACTTCTGCTAACATAAAAGTACCTTATTTTTGTTGACTTGAACATTTAATTATATTTTATTTATAAATTATAGTATTTCATTTAGTGCTACATAAATATGTAAATACTTAAATAGGAAACGTGTAATTTACAAATAGCATACCAAAAGACTATGTTAAAACAATATTTTAACTGTGAACTATTTTTTACTAGTCGTTGCCAACACATTACTGCTCTCGCTGTTTTTAAATCATATTGAGTACTAAATAAATATCACAAGTTATAGAAGATAATGTTAAAGTTTCATTTCATCAAAAATATAATACATTAAAGGTAATCAAAGTGTTTAATATTTGTGGCATACAAGATATTGAAAACCACAGGTGTACATGTTACTCCTAAGATGATTTTTCAAAGGTTTGTTTCAAAAATCCGAAGAAACCGTGAGTAGAATAAAGTAGCCACTTTTAGTGTTCCAACACTGTACTGCTTTTCTGCAAGCAGCACTATCGAAAACGACGTGGATGAGTTTGAAGTCAAATCACTGTGTCTTTAAGCAAGTGTTTTGAGATGTTTGTACACTTCCTCTAGAGGGGCTGCAGTGGCGCAGCGGCTAGAGCGCTCACCTCCCCACCTAGGCGAACCGGGTTCGATTCCTGACGGGACCTTCTGGATTTTCGTAAGTGGGAAATAGTAGCGGACGCTTCCTTAGACCGGCGGGTGGTGCTCTTGTTTCCCTCACCCCTGCATTCTTCCGCTGCTCCATCCTCACCTCAGTGCACCCTCACACGCTGTCAACACTACGGCCTATCCACTCGAATTTTAAATACTACCTCTGAAAATTATGCTGTTTTTAAGCATGCAAACCGACGTTTAAATAATTTTCTAAAGGTGATATCAATACGCGAGCATTTTTTAAATGCCTGTCAACACCAATAACGAAGAATAAAAGTAAGCGTACTGTGCGCTCCAGATACTACGAAGGTCATTCGCACACACTTAAACGAAGCAAACAACTATACAATAACTAGGGCCAGTGACTTTTCGCGTAAAAATCGGGGCACACAGTAGACTTCAATACTATATACACACCTCAGCTGTTGTTATACCTCCATTGGCTGCTGGTGCCGTGTCCGTCTCTGACGAAGCCACTAAGGACCAAGTAACTCCGACACTGAACCTTCGTGATTTGTGCGCAAACGGTTAACACGGGCCAGAACATTTTTTAGCCAATCAAAGAAGCTGGACGACCCTACAGTGCTTTGGACTGTATCTTGTCTCGAAATCTTTTCGTGAAATATCACTGCCCCTAACAATCATTTATATATATGGTCAGGCAAATTTCGCATTTTGAATGGTCTGTAAGCTATACTCCAAGGTCCTATGAATTTCTGAGCCTCAGCTTTCTGTTCAATAGCTGCTGCCGCAGTGTGAAACCAGTTTTACCTCAGACCAGTTGGCACGCGAGTCGGTATTTGTTTTCTTGTGGATCTGTTGTTGGCTCCGATTCCACCTGTCCGTGCCAATAAACTGTGATCCAATTGCAAACAGAACAACAATTTACATGCGTTTGAGGTCTAGCTTGTCCTAAAACGAATTCGCGAAATTTTCCAGTCCCTTTTATATAACGTATAGAACTGAAGCGTCATTTTGGGGAAAGCCCCGGGACAAACTCAAACACAGTCAATCAGTGAACTGTAACAGACAACTAGATGTACACACACCCAAAGATACTCTACAGGAAACTCGCCTGTGGAGATCAAGTTCGAAGTGAGCTTCTTGTCCCAGGAAAGCAGAGGGAAATGTGGCAACTCTGACATGGCGGGGGAGATGTTTATAGAGAACCGAGCAGCGCTTGAGGCCGGGTTGGTGTACACACAACACACATACACACACAGACATTCATGCACAAAACAAAACTGGCCGGGGAAAGTAGCTGACAGTTGCACACTCGCGGCGCGGTAAAGCCCAGTACACACCATCCATGTTACTGTACTTGATCAGGTACTTAAGCCGCGATAACATTTCAATCCCGATATTTCGTGGCATAACTAAAACGTCGCCCTTAAACAGCCTATGTTTGCTTAAATTTTTCTGTACAGGCAAAGGAAAAAAAAAACTTTTAAAATTTTACGCTGGCTGCCAGATAACAAGAAAATATCCTGCAAATGCCCGAAAAAAACTATTCAAAATCAGACATGGATAATCAATTATTGGAAAAAAAAAATTTCACTCTTGATTATTGAAGTTTTGTTAATATGTGAAACAAAATACGCTGAAACATAAGACGAGTTTAATATATTTAGTCAAGAACGGAACAATCGCTTTTTATGATAGCCGTTCGCATGATCGAGTCAAGTGTCAAGTGTTAATCCTTGGAGTTTATGGCATACGCAATTTTTGAAAATATACTAGTATAAAAAAAAATACGGCATTTGAGCACACGCATGTTAAAAAAACGACCCCACCGCTAAAAGCGCAATTCCATTAGGAAAGTTAAGAAATGAGTGGTGTTTATTTTCGCTGTTTAGATGGCATACGTTGTTTGGATACATCCATGTGGTCAGATTGGAAGAATCAATACTGTAGAATTTGCCTATTTTTTTGTAACTTGCTTTTCTGTCTATGTGGGGGAAAAAAAGAGACGGAAAAAAAAGGAAGGGAGGAGTAGGGAACGTTTAATTAACTAATTTTGCACCAATTTTTGCCTAGCACAATTAATTATTATATATATATCTGAAGCTATATCAGAAGCTAGTCTGGCACCTTAACGCAATTTTTTTCGCACGTTTCTTGGGTCCTGCGTGAACTTCCGAGGTCGCGGAGCAAGTTCGGCAATAATCGGGTTTGTTCGGGTTCTGCCGCCTGACTCAACGCGACTACTATACTTTGTCTCAGTTACGAAGGACACCTTTTGACAGTTAAAGGATAATGTCAGTGTCTTTTGACGAGATGTCCTTTTACTTGTACTGTTCTGACACATGAAAGCCATGCTGTTCGTGTTATTTTGTCAGTGCTACGCTGACGAACCCTGTCCTTTTCAGACCACATTATGTTCTGCCTGCCACCAAACTGTCAATTAACGGCCTTCGCAGCTGAGACAAGAGAGTGCATGAAAACTCCGATATTTTTTTTTGCATGGACGTTCGTTTGGATTACATGGCGGGGGTTTCCACAACAGAAGATTGGTTTTATGTTTTGCACGGCAAAATTACAAATATCGCAAGCTATATTCCATTCATGGTTACTTCCGATTTTTCTGAAGCCCTGCTTAAGTTCTACTTCCAGGATATTCATCCACCTCATGCAAACCAAGCTTAGAATATTATTCGTCTTCTGCCCATATATCCAAAACTGATCTACCCCGAAGGAACACAACCGTCAAGTCACATGGTCAACAGTGATTGACGTGTTTGTTTATGCCTTAATTTTCAAAAGACATCGCTTTTAGGAATAAAATGCCTTCACCAATTTGAAATGAATCAAAATGCATAACAAATAGGTTAGAGGAAGTGTGCAAACATCTCAAAATGCTTGTTTACTAAACAGTGATCTAACCAGAAATCCAATCCACGCTGTTTTTGCTAGTCGTATTGGCAGAAATGTAGTTCAATGTTGGGACACGGAGATTGGTTGTGCGCAGCCAGCGAGATCCGCCTACCTCATATTTGGTATATGATTTAAACACGAAAAGCATCTTTGGCACGTTTTTTGGCCCAAAGACAATTTCAAGTTCTCATACCAACACAATGGATTTTTTTTGGACGTGGAAACGGGTAAAACGGGGTTTCTTCGTAATCAGTTTTAGCTTTTAAATTTCCCATACGCGCCGGTTGGTCGCCTTGCGCGTACATAGAGGTGATGAGGCAATTGGTTGAGTGAGCAAGAGTCGCCCTTACAGCTCGCGCGTTTCGAGGCCTCGGACGCGCAAAATACAGCTGCAGGACAGGCGTCAACTTTAACTCATAAAAAACGTCTCAATGAAAAATATAAATAATTGTGAAACATACCCGAACCTTATTTATATTTGCAGAACACTAGTTATTAATATTTATAGCACGAAATAAAACAGTTACAATATTTAAGGACACACTTAAAAAAAAAAGTTTCGTGGCAATTGTGTAGCTGAATAAATTCGTTCGACTTCTAAATTGCCGCGACGTTAATTACGAAATAAAAAGCAACAAAAACAAATAAAACATTCGAAATAATAATGCAATATATGTACAAAAACAAAACATAAATTTCCTTCAAAAATTTCTTGCAAAATATGCAAAAAAAATGTATACTATCCAAAAAAATTTAAAGTGGTCCTCAGAAACTCATAGAAAAACGCAAGATACAGAATGTTTCTAAATTAGACCGACAAATTTCAGCCGCAGGTTAATCACGATAAAATATGAAAACATTTACACGGCCTATGGTCTAAAGTGAATTATAAAGGCGGTACATGAATTTGAAGTTGAACCTGAAGCACCAGTTTATTACAAATATTGGAGGAAATATTTAAAATGGAACACTGAGTGTCTGGATAATGTGTAAAGTTAACTGTGACATGCGGGTTACAACTCCTCAACTTTTAAATACCAAGAATCCTACAGCGTCATGGATATAAAGTCGTAATAAGGGTAGTAACCCTAGTTATTTCCATGAAATAATTTCATTATGGCAACAGACAGGTGTTACGGTGTTTATAGATTTTTGTTCCGCTATATTATTATCCAGACACTCAATGTTGCATATTAAAAATTTTCTAAAATTTTTGTAATGAACTAGTATTTGAGGTCTAACGTCAAAGATATGTACCAACCACCCTTAGGTTTCACTTTACAGCATATATAGTATATATGTTTCCACCTTATTTTTCCTTGATTAACCCACAGCAGAAATTTTTCGGTCTAATTTAGATACATCCTGTGTTAAATCTAAATGTTAATAACCCGGTTTTTATATTGCATTTTAAATTTCTTTTCTTTTCTATTGCTTTTCTCGTAATCTGCTTTGGCAATGAAGAAAGTTCAAAGAAAATATTCTTAGATTAGCGCCCTTCAATTACATCCCTCCCGACTGACTTCCTTCTAAAGTATAGCCATTCCTATGACACTAACCAATGGTCTCCCCTACTGATTTGGTACTTTAGATGGACCACATGATTTTATGCGTGGAGGGAAGCGCCACAGGCGGAAGAACCCGAACAAACCCGATGGTTGCCGAACTTGGGACGCCAATCTCATGCATGATCCACATCAAATCCTATGCATTTGCCCACACGAAACTAAATGCTCATTCACTCCAAACAAATGAATTATTTTGACTGTTCCTTGTCAGACAAAATATTTCGTTTAATCAACTGTGCATATCTGTTTGGCTACTCGTTTGGTTGTCTTCGTTCGAAATTACAGATCGAGAATTGGTTTTCATTTCTTTTGTGACAATTAGGATGGTAACAATGTTTGTAAATGCATTTAATGATGCTTAATAATGGTATGAGCATCCTAAACAATCAAGTACAACAGGAAACAAAAAAGTAAAGCTGTAAAACTTGATATATGTATTTGCGCACGTTGTCCAGTATTTGAATTGCATGTATTTAAAACCATTAGCCGAGGTTGCTAGGGCGCAGCGCTCAGCGTAGCGCCAGGGCGCAAACGTTTTATGTTCGAATCTCGGTCAGAGTTACGACTTTGTATTAACCAAAACCGTCAAATGGACATGGAGCTAAACCAATCTTGAGTTGCACCAACCAAATCTTGGTTTGAGGAAACCAAATAATAACAACAAAATAACTAGGTAATGTAAGCTTGGTAGCGTCGGTGGTTAATCACGAAAAAAGATTAAAACATTTATTCATATACAATAATTGTTTATTTAAGTCAGCTCTACCACCCCTCAGTGTTTGTCCCATGATTTTAGAATCATCCTGTATATAAGTTATTGTATAATTGTTTGCTTCGTTTAAGTGTGTGCGAATGACCTCCGTAGTATCTGGAGCGCACAGTACGGTTACTTTTATTCTTCCTTATTGGTGTTGACCGGAAAAAATGCTCGCGTATTGATATCACCTTTAGAAAATTATGAAAACGTCGGTTTGCATGCTTAAAAACAGCATAATTGCTACCACCGACAGACACTCAATGTTGCATATAAAAATTTTTCTAATATAACTAGGTTACAACAACAAAATATTTCTTTGCCCCTATGAAAAATTAATTTAGTTGCGCCAAACAAACTTTGTTTGATAAGACAAAACCTTATTATCTCAACGCAAATACTCTGTGCCGGCAGCGTGTTGAAAGTTTTTAAAAACACACGGAGTAGCCTTGTTAGGGGCCACGGTAGTGTAGGGTCTAGACTACTCGCCTCCCACCTAGGCGAAGCGGGGTTCGGTTCCCGGCGGGGTCGCTCCTGGATTTCCGCATGGGAAAATCGTGCAGTGCGAGGCCGCTTGTCAACGGGTTTCCTCAGGGATCTCCCATTTCCCCCAGTTGTTTCATTCGCGCGCTGTTCCATCCACACCTCTCCTCATCCTCGTCGGTTTTCACGACCTCGACGTTAAAGCTCCCGCCTGCCTGGTGCATGAACTGCTTTGTAATATGTTTGAAATACGCGTTTCCCAACGTAACTATTAAACGTGCGTCCAACGTGCTGATGTATGAAAAGAACGCACACTTCAAACGAGAGCTGTTGAGTGCTTTCAAGACGCGATGTACATTAGAAACTCCAAAATGGCTAAAAACGGCTTTTTCAAAGCGCATGTATCTCAAAAAGTACGTATCAGAACCATACAAAACTACTCAAGGGCCCTGCATTGATCCTTCCTACAGACTTTCCATCAATTAAATAACAGGGTCACCGCTGAAAGCCCCATAGGTACACGCAGAAAGACGAGAACACTGTACGTCATTGCAAAGCCTTGCGTTTAGCGGCGATGGGTCACTTGATGCGCGTGGCAGTGTCGCCCTTATCGCTCGGTCTCAAATGTGGAAAAAAACCTCAAGGCAGGCGGGAGCCTTAAGAGCCGCCCGAATCTCTTCAATCTTCGCTCACGCGGTATCCTTGTTCCGCGCGGTAGTTGAACCCAGAAGTAGGCGGTCCGGAATCCGAGTGACCTCGAGAGATGAAGGCTCACAGAGAGCTTGTTTCCAGGTGTCACGCATTCCTGAGATGCTGGCCACGCCTAGTTTATTTATAGCTTTACCCAGCGGCCTTCGCGCGGGCCAGCGCAAAAAGGACCCAATGGCAAAGGAGGGCGGAGGCACGTCGCTCATCAATTCCATTACGGAAACATACACCTAGAGTAGACTTCCCCAGGTTAAAGTCTCTGACCACTCCAGCAGGTAAGAATCCGTAGTTCTTGTAATGAACACCACGTGGCGGCTGCGTGGGGTGGTCGGCAGTTTTGCCACTGGGAACATCTACCCTCTCTTTCACTCCTACGCCATCTCTGTCGCTCCCAGACCAAACTCCGCAACAGTAGAACGTGTTCTGAATGTCTGCTTTACCCATCGAAGCTTTGACAGACAAGATGGTGGACACCCGAGTAATTACCTCACGCCGTACATGTCCGTTTACGAAAAAATTACGTGTTTCGTAAAACGTATGTATGTTCAAAATGAAACTAAATTAACTCTCAAATAACGGGAAACGTTGCAAAGTACACACACGGTCATAATAAAACAATAAACAGAACTTTATAAAGTACGCTATAAATGTGGAGTTAGGTACTATATATACATTATCACACTAACGTGTGTAGGCTATGTGAGTATCTCAGTGGGTTCGTGCGCAGGATTGCGCCATGTAATGTTAGGCTTCAGAGTTCAAATCTCCGTCGTAAAACAAAATTTTGTATGTGATACATTATTGCTGTTTATAACTTACGTTATTGTTAGAAAACGTTTATTTCCAAAAACACTTTGTATAAAAGCAATAATACGTAAGTAACAGCACAGTGCAATCGACTAGCTGTGGTTGTTTGCTAATCAAATCGATTGATTTCTAAAGTAGATAATTTGAGCTGTATAGCATGAGTAATGTTAACAGACACACATAAAAGCCTTCAGTTTAATATTGTGATGGTTTTGCTTTCTTTTGACCTTCTTATCGGAAAAACTTGTTAAATTAAGGAACGCACAAGATTAATTATTATGCTCATTAAATATACATATGCAAATACAAGGCAAAACCGGGGGGAGGTGTTATATTGGGACATATCTCCCCCCCCCCTTCCACCTCTTTTCGAAACGAAAATAACATATTCAAAAAAAATATTTAAAACAAAATATTAACTATTATTTTATTTTAATAGAAGAAATACGTGATCCCCCTTAAACATGAAGGATGTTTATAGCATTTTGTGGTTCAATGTCTGTATATTTGTGTTTATACACGATGTAGCACAATACACACAATCAATACACGTTAATATTTTGCCGCGAATGTGTTGAACCCGGTTACAACTGTGGGGGAAAGAACTGTAGTATGTTATTGATGTTATTGATGTGTATGGGTTTATTTCGTTAAAAGGACGGCCTTAATTGAAAAAAAAATGTTAAAACGTAGCTGCAACCAGTCTAACAAATATACAGTTCATTCAAGCACACAACTCGTGTAGCTTTTTTTTTTTTTTTTTTTTGCATTTTCCTGTCGATTCTAGCAATGCGAATCTTATAGAGGGAGGAGAGTAAGAGAGAGAGAGAGAAAGGGAGAGCAAGCGAGCGACAAACTCCGCTCCGTCTATTCACGTTTCTTCCTCGACAGGAGAAAAAAAAACACCAAGTCACTAAAGCACAGTACTTTGCGCTGATATTTGGACTGTAATAATGAAATATGTTTCCATCAGTGCTACCTAAAAGTGTTAATTTTCTATACGAAACGTTTGACTTACAAATAGCATACTAACAAACTGGGTTAAAACAATATTTTAACTATGAACTATTTCTTGCTGGCCGTAGCCAACGCATCGCTGTTTTTAATTTTTATTGAATACGAAATAAATGATACAAATTAAAGAAGATACTAAGTTAAAGTTTCATTCAATCAAAAACGTAACACTTTAAAGTTGATCACAGTGTCAAATATTTGTGGTATAAAAGTTATTTAAACAACAGTTGGACATGTTACTTCTAGGGTGACTTTTCAAAGGTATGTTTCAAAACGTTCGAAGAAACCGTGAATGGTGCTTCCAGACAAACAAATTATATAAATACAAGTTTTTTTAAAATGAGAACTTAAGTTATAAACAGCATAGTAAATCACATAAAACAACTAAAATAAATGAGTTACTCGACGGGGATTTGAATTCTGAATCGTTTGACAATGCGGAACCCCGCGTCAACCAACTGGGCTTCACACACAATTTCAGTAGTGATTTTGTATTAAGATATACACTTATATAATGCCGCAGTTATCCTGTGATTTTGAAAAGTAGAATGTATTGTTTTATCATGGACGTGTGAGTTATATGGAATTTTTCCCTTTACGCGTGCGCTTACATTAAGTTTCATTTTGTACAAAAATGCGTTTTATAAAACCTGTAATATATTCATAAACGAGCATATACGGCTGCATGTTGTTACTCGAGTGTCCGCCATATTGTCTGTCGCAACTCCATGGGTATAGCAGACATTTAGAACCTGTTATATTACGCTCTCAGGTATGCCCGTAGGTATGCAAACTGCATCACCCAGAGCCAGACCCACTCCGGAGGGGGTTGAATTGTAACCTGCATGGCCGCAGATAGTTCATTCTAGATAACTTCCAACTTTTCTGGAGCCCTGCTTAAGTCCTTCCGCCTCTTGCAGCCTAGTCTAGAAAATTACACCACAGGAACAACACAACACATTCGCGCGCACTCGGTGTAATAATATTTTTCATAAGAACTATTTCTTACTAGGCATCACTAACACACCTATCTTTTCTGATAGAAACACGTCAAGCTTCCGCAACAGACTGATTTATTTGTTCCTTTTTAGCACATACATAGTTACAGTTCAATATAGATGGCGCCACTAGACGTATTTATTTTGATACCAACTACGGAATACCAACACCCCCACTTATCGAAATAAGCAAGTTATTTGGATAACATAGGCACAATACCTATCTTGTTCATAAATTTATAATGTTTTAATAAACATACCCCCTTTGTCAGCAGGTCAGCAGGCATTTCCCCAGTGGGAATATATTTAATTTTAACAAATTTATTTCTAACAACATCTCTTATATAGTGAAATCTTACATCTATATGTTTGGATCTATTATGACACTGGTGATTTGTGGCCAGTTTCAATGCACTTTGATTGTCACAATGCAAAGGAATTACACAATGACTATCAGTAAGTTCATACAATAACTTTCTTAAATATACAGCTTCTCTTGATGCTTCTGAGAGAGCAGTGTACTCTGCCTCAGTACTGGACAGTGATACTGTTTGTTGCTTCCTACTCTGCCACGAAACAGCTGATCCTGACATAATAAAGCAAAAGCCTGTATAGGATTTTCTATCTAAAGCATCACTCGCCCAATCGGCATCAACAAAACCTTCTAAGTCTAGATCAGTATTACTATATTTTAAACAATAATGTTTAGTACTTTGTAAGTATCTTAGTATCCTTTTAGCATAGTTCCAATGCACTTCGCTATGACAACTATTAAATTGGCTAAGGTAGCTAACTGAATATGCTATGTCTGGCCTAGTCAACACCGCCAAGTACATTAAACTTCCAATTAGTTCTTGATAAGGAATGTTAGGTTCACATTTTTCTGGCTTACCTATATTTAGTTTAGACTCAATTGGAGTATCAATAGGTTTACAATCAGACATATTAAATTTAGACAAAAGTTGTTCAATATAATGTTGTTGATCAACAGTAATAATACACCTTTTCCTGTCCATATTTATTCTCATGCCTAAATATTGCCTAACGGGTCCTAAATCCTTTAATTTAAATTCTGTACTTAATACATGCTTTAATTTCTGTGTCTCTAAATCATTATTTGAAAAAATCAAGAAATCATCAACATAAAGCCCAATAATGATTTTTACATCATCATACATTTTTGAAAATAAACATGGTTCACAAACACTGTTTTTAAAACCTAAATTACATAATAAATCTTTAACTCTTTGGTACCACATTAAAGATGATTGTTTCAATCCATAGATGGCCCGCTTTAATTTTAAAACTTTACCATGACTTTTGTTTACAAAACCTTCAGGCACTGACATATAAATGTCTTCTTTTAAATGACCGTTCAAGAATGCGGTAGTTACATCAAGATGAGTAATGTCCATACCTATCTTTACGCTTAAAGCAAAAAGCAACCGTAATGTGGAATGCCTCACAACTGGTGAAAAAGTGTCAGTATAATCTACACCTGGCTTCTGTGTGAATCCCTTTGCTACAAGCCTAGCACGGTAGCGCACGTTATTGTCAAAGTCAAGTTTTTTATTTAGCACCCATCGACACTTCACAATTGACACATCACCTGGATTGTCCACCAGCTCCCAAGCATCATTTGCGTCAAATGACTGTAGCTCCTCCTCCATGGCCTGCTTCCACTGATCTTTCTCTGGCCCTTCAATAGCCTCTGCAAACATAATCTCACCTGCAGCTGGAACAGTACTGGAAAGGCACATGTTACTGAAGCCATACCGCTGCGGTTGTTTCCTTTCGCGCTTGCTTCCAACTGTAACACCTGGATCTGGAACAGCCACCACTGGTTCTAGACGCTCCTCGGATGAACTCTCTCGTGCGGTTAATGTTTCATTACCGTCAGCATAATCTGATGAATAGTTCTGTGATTCTGAATCATTGTGTTCACATTCCCCCACTGAATCACAGCTCTGATCATGCTGCTCTGGTATGATTTCAGTCGGAATCCAAGTCGCAGGATCTTCAACTGTTTCCTCCATACCAAGTTTATCTTCCATCACAACTATGTCTCTGCTAGTGCTGACTGTATTACTGCTTGGATCATACACTCTATAGCCCTTGAAATTGTCCGCATATCCAACAAGTATATGCTGTTTGGATTTCTTGTCCCACTTTGCTCGTGTTTCTCTTGGAACATGAACCATCACCATACTCCCAAACAAACTAATGTGACTAAGAGTTGGTTTCTGCCCATACCACGCCTCATAAGGAGTTTTATCATGCAATCCTGAAGCAACGGATCTGCTTTTAAGATAAACAGCTGTAGTGGCTGCTTCAGCCCAAAATCTTTCCTCCAGCTTTGCATCATATAATAAACATTTACCCTTCGCGACAACAGTTCTGTTCGCTCTCTCACACAAACCATTTTGTTCAGGTGTGTACACATTTGTTCGTTGACGTATTACACCTTCGTGTTTCAAATACGAATCAAACTCTTTGTTGCAGAACTCCAGTTCATTATCAGAGCGCAATATCTTTATTTTCTTGTTCTGTTGATTTTCAACTAATGACTTAAATTCTTTGAACTTAGTGAAAGCTTCACTTTTATATTTTAAAAAGTATATAAATATCATCCGACTAAAGTCGTCAACAAACAAAAGAAAATAACGAGCACCACCAAGTGAACTGACCTCCATGGGGCCACAAACATCAGTGTGTATTAGATGTAGGCTCTGACTACTGCGCTCACCCACATGTGAAAAAGGTAGCCTTGTTTGTTTCCCTTCACAACAGGTCACACAATCTGACTGTGTCACTTCATAATCGTCAGGATAAGATAATCCATCAACAAGTCCATTTTTCATCTTGTTCATATCTTGACTGTTTAAATGTGCTAGCCGCCTGTGCCACAGCCCACCACTTGCAGTTGGAGTAGCTAATAAACATCCTTGCGACTTTATCCTCAACTTATAAACACCTTCGGTTAAATCTGCAGTCGCCACCAACACATCATGCTTGTTTCTAATGTAACAATGATTGGCTTTAAATACGACACGATTCCCGTTCTTTATAAGCTCACTGACAGACAACAAGTTTGTTGTTAAACTGGGCACGCATAGTACATTTTTCACTGTAATGTGGTAATGAGTGTCCGAAATAATTTCAACGTCTCCGGAGCACAACACTGGCACCGTCGAGTCATTGGCAACAACAATCTCTGGTAAACATGGCGTTGATGTCATGCGTTTAACCAAGTTTTTATTTACCGNGCTAATAAACATCCTTGCGACTTTATCCTCAACTTATAAACACCTTCGGTTAAATCTGCAGTCGCCACCAACACATAATGCTTGTTTCTAATGTAACAATGATTGGCTTTAAATACGACACGATTCCCGTTCTTTATAAGCTCACTGACAGA
>NQII01000030.1:1629374-1749851 GCA_002778355.1 Clitarchus hookeri | reverse complement strand
AAACAAAGGAAACACGCGTAGGTCATCATCCACTGCGAAGGCCCGCGGAAGGTCACCGGGTCTTTTCTTCTCCCGAAAAAAAACCTGCAAGCAGGGGTTGCGTGAGGTCGCGTGTTCGGTTACACGCGGGTAGTACCTTCCCAAGTCTCGAGCTCTCGTCGAAGCACAGCCACACCACGTGCCCCACCGACCACCCAAAGAATGTCAAGGTGACGGGGTATATCACTCAGCCATCGCCAGGCCGCCGCATGGCCTGCCGCCCCGCTCCCCACCCCCTTCGACCAGCGACCGCCCAAGGTAGATATACCGCATAAATCAACGCTGGCTAATGAGATTGTAAGGAAGGGGGGGGGGGCGAGTTCGGCGGACACACGAGCTCGCCTTCGGAGTGAGAAGTGTCGGCCTTGTGGGTCCGCAGGCGCCTGCCATCAAGGCGTATTGAAAATAAACCCGACCGATCCGCCTTGAGATCTCTGCCGCTCCGCGCGGAGGTCATTGTTTTTTTCACCCGCTTACGGGTTCTCGGAGAGAATAAACAGTGTGTATGTATGTACGTGTGTACGTATACAGGTTGATACTTCAAATACGGGTTAAGGGTGTTGGACACCAAAAAAAAAGTAATTATTTTATAATTGTACCAAACATTGTTCAACTGGTACGCGTTGTATGTGATGTTGATTTCCTCAAATAAAATTATATTACACTTCACATATTTTGAATGATTTGATGTAAAATCCAAAATCTTTCTTTTTTGCTATAGTTGAAATAACAAATACTAACTGAGATGTACTAATCAAAAAATTTACGTGAACTAATGCTGTGTGCTACCGCTTGACATATTTGTAATAACGTAACAACAATTTATGAAATTAAAAAAAAATTGTTTAAAATATGCAAAAAATCGTATAACTTCTTCAAATGTATATATATATATATATATGTATATATATATATAACCTGTTGTTTAGTGGTTACATGTCTGTCACGCGGTAGCCCACAGCATTAGTTTACATTGTTTTTTTTTGTACAACTTAGTATAACTGCAGTAAAACAGAAAAAATTTGGATTTTATATTAAATAGTGTAAGATTTTTTATTTTGATTAAAATGGCATCACAAGCAATGCTTACAAGTTCAACAATGTTTAGTGCAAACATAAAATAATTTATATTTTGGTAACCAACACCTTTAATCACGAAAAAAATAAGGCGAAAACATTTACATGACCAATGGTCTAAAATTCAAACCAGAAAAATGTACTTTTATGTTAACACAAGTACATAAAACGCTTGAGATACACATAATATGTAGAAAACAACCAAACACGTCATTCATAGAGAATTTTTTCAAAGGTTTTCAAGTGTGAAGAAACCGAGAATAGACTTTACCTAGTCATCATGCAAACAATACTAAACTGTATAAAGCACAAATTAGCGTCCAATAGAGGCAGTCTTTTTTGCGTGGAAGGTATAATTCGTTGCTGAGACTGTATTCCGTAATCTTATAAAATGATGCCGTTACTAACAAGAACAAACAATTTTTATAGCTCCCGTTCTATGACAAAGCGTTATACAAATACTAATACGGCTCCGAAAATAATTATTCATTGCAACGCCAAAAATTAAGTATTTATCTGTGTATTGTACAAGGCTTCTTTAAAGTCCCGTAGTTACACGTAGCACGACAGCAATCCTGCACGTCTGTTCAGTACTTTGCACGTTGAGATTATGGGGAGGATGATCCACTTGCAATTTTCGCCCTTATCACTCCCAAAAATCTGCTCATGCCGAAAAAATAATAACTTTTCTGTTGCGTTGTCTAGCTGAGAACAGCATATACAGCTGTCTGTGTCTCGGTTTTACCACCTGCTCTTAATCTTCCGGTCAAAAATTAGCTGCTAGCTAGCACACTGAATTTCGTTTTACCACTCCAAGTCAACGTCTAACAGCGACTTTAGCTCCCTTTTGCTGCTTACCGAGAATGTATCAGGGCTAGCTGTTCCAACCGGAGTTTGGAGGAGTAATAAAATGGCGTCATATTTGGAATGCACGACAGAAATACGACTGTTAAGAGTATTTATGTAATAATAAGTACAGTTGGGTGATTTGAAATACTCCTTAGTGATGCGATTATTTATTTATTTAATTATGTGTTCATATTAAAAATACTAACGTCGAGTAACATTTTGACGTAACTTTAGACAATGGCATTTTCGTTTCGATAATCAGTAATCGTTTTGGAAGTTACTGTGCTGCAATCTTGCAGGCAACTGTGAACCACAGAACACGTAGCGCGACGGCTGCACAATGAATCATAACGGCTTCTTTTTGAATCAATGAATACATACACAAATAAGAACACTAGGAGAAAAACGTGCTACTTCTACGAAATGACAACAATGGACGACTGTGTTTGAAAAATATCTGGAGGTTTAATTATGCTCTAAATAACTTGACTTTTCCCAGAAAAACAAAATAATTCATCGAGATGGCAATACAAATTAGCAGATTATCTGTGGCTCCGAAAATATCCTACTAATATTATAAATGCGAAAGGGTATGTGTGTGTGTCTATGTTTGTTTCCACTCAGCTCCACAACTGCTGAACGGATTTTGATGAAATGATGGTATGTAGGTACTTTAGGTCCTGGGATAGTACATAAGATACTTTACGGCTAGGAACGTGACCGAACTCAGCTCCAAAACGGCTGAACGGATTTGGATGAAATTTGGTATCTAGGTACTTTAGGTCCTGGAATAGGACATAGGATACTTTTTATCCCAGAAAATTGTAAGGGTTCCTGTGGAATAACATAAAAACGTAATTCTGCAATGGCTGGGAACGAGACCGAAATATTGTTTTCCTCTGGTATCAGAGTTTATCAGGCTGCCCNGAACGAGACCGAAATATTGTTTTCCTCTGGTATCAGAGTTTATCAGGCTGCCCAAGGGCCTCTGAAATGGCTTAACGACTGCTATCAATCGATAACAACCGGGACCGAATATTTAACGTGCCCTCCTAAGCCCAGAAGCGCTCAGATGTTTTGCCAATAAACGGTCACCCATCCAAATGTGTGCCGCTGGGAACGTTGCTTTACTATGGTGATCGATTAAGATCCCTCAGCCAAGCGCAAAAAGTAGTACCTAGGTAAACTTATTTCTAAAGCTACAACTTAATGAAACACACGTTTTGATTTTCATACATCGAAAGCGGAAATGTGGTAACTACGCGATAGTTGCACAGATACACTCCAAAAACAATACCCTACTTCTTGGCTATCGGGTAAAATTATTTCCTTCCTTTTGGGTTGCCGTAATCAGTTAAAAACCTAGGCCAACATAGTATAGTTTTATAATTCTGTTTTCACATAAATGAACTGTCTTTTCCTAATTTAATTATTAGTGTATCACTGTAAAACTCAATTGTACCCGGGCGAAGCCAGGCCGGTTCGCTAGTTAACCATTTAATTGAAATATTTCTGCTTGGAGTAGTGGCTTTTGAAACACTAGTGCCCCCGTGATGGTTAAGAATTAAAATACTTGAAATGTTAAAAAATCGCAACAATATCTCGAATATTCCTTCAAAAAGAATTACTTTAAATAAAACGTTTGCAATTAGCTGGTGGCGGAGCAAGGATTCAGATCAGGTTTGCCGTAGTAAATGTAGGAAAAGTCGTGTACGTACGGAGAACAACATGGCGGCGTAAAAAATATTCTAGAAGGTCGTATTAACGGCGTTACGTGAAAAACTTTATTTGGAATTTCTTAGCTGGAATTAGCGGTCAAACGTAGAATTTCGATGATCTTGAAGTCCCCTATGGTCAGGTACGACGACGGGGCATCTCTCCGGATGCGCAGCAGCCCTGGGTGACGTCTTCCCTATATGTAAGCACACAGCTTACGGTGCTAGCATACAGTTCAATGGCACCTTAGCGGACGTCTCACGAGTTCTAACTAACCTCTCTGAAAGCTAAGCGGAGGGAGGCAATACAGGCCTACTTCTTGATTAAAACAACTCGCGTCTTCGTCTTTAGTAGACGGCCTGCATTTAAAGGGTTGCGAACTCGGACTTCCCTATAAAAAATATTTAAATTTAGTACCTAGTGCACATCCCACCCGGGCTGGCTGCCTGATGTCGCGTAACAAGATGTCCGCCTTCCTCCTAGAAAACTTTACTTAAGAACGTTCTTTAAACACTGACCAATCACTAGGGTTGCAATTTAAATTAATCTGTACTGTCACTTAAAAATGCCCCAACGATCCGAAATGCATAGTCATATGGCCTTCTGAGTACACGTACACAACGTAAAAATAGAAAGACATATAAACATGCGGCTAAATTAAAATACTATAAAAAATAATAAATATTATGGACTCTGTTTCAAAACAAATAAATAAATCTTGCCGCAAAACAAAATAAATCATATGAAAAATAATATTGTGCCTGTTAAACATATAAATTACGTGTTAATAATTATTCATTTTATAGCTTAAAAAGCGTGTGTTACAATGTTGAAGACATACACATTCATACACATGTGATTTATAGTCTGCAGTGATTCATGAAGACGGCATAATAATCTGAATCTGGAGATGAACCATAAGTAGTTTCTTATAAATATTACGGGGGAAAAATGTTAACGGTGAAAATTACGTGTCTGAGTGCTGTGTTATTGAATTGAGTTCTTCAGTAGCCACTGAAAATCCATGTTGGTGTCATCGAATCGCTTTATGAAAACCACCCTGTGGCAGTTACTCTTATTTCTTATAAGTTTCGTGCCGTGGAAGTGTAACCAATGTTTCAATCACGCAATCATTGATAAGCATCTAATATTTAAAGTAAAATTCCTAACCACTTCAATATCTCCCGCAAAAAAACTAGCGTGTTCATTGGATGCCTGCAGGTAGGCAACCCTCTTTACACGGCAGACACTAGAGTGGCGTATAACAGGCGCACTGGCACGCATGTAACATCTAATACACGCCCTTCTAGAGAACCAACGCATTTAAATTAATTAATCGAGACGTATTCCCTACCATTAATTGAATAGGCAATATCTACAATGATGGATTAATTTTAGAAGGAAGCAAATTATTTTAAAAGAATTCATGTTCCAAAATTGTACGTATTACCACATGAAAATTACGTAATTCAATTCTGCTTTTCAGCTGTCGAAATTTTAAAAACTTTACAACATTCACGGCGAATTTAATAGTACTAAGACAGTCTTAAAAAAATTACTCTTGTAACTGCCTATGTGTTAACTTAATGAGTGTTTCGGCTACTGTAAAACTACTGCAAATCAATTTACGCTTTGAGATATGCACATATTTACTGGCATTCAGGAATAGTCAGAAGTGAGTCGCATAATATCACCACTGCAGTAACGCATGTTATGTTGATCTATGTGTTCCAACTCACCAGCATCCTACTGTCCCACGCCATACTGGTCACGATTACTGTACTCTACAACGTTCATAATTGGCTGATTATCAGTCATAGAGGCGTTGAACTTATTTCGCCCCAATAGAATCCCGTTTACTATGTAAAGGGATCGGCAGTCAGCGGCATCCATTTTGAGAGGTTTTACTAAAATTGAAACATTATTGTAAGGAATCTGTATTGCAAATTGTATTGTATTGCAAAGGGCTTATTAACGTCCCCCAGTGTTATGCCTGAAGGATTATCAGGGTAATAACTTACGATCTAACCTAGATTAACACCATCGCCTCACCTAGTATTCGAATCCAGAACCTTCCGCGCCGCAGGTCGGCGGCGCACCAACCGACTGCGCCACGGGAGGTCGGCTTATTGTAAGGAAATTTTTGTTAGTGGGCTGTTCAAAGCAGCTAACAAAAATCAGTTAACAGTTGGCCAACTAACGGTTGGCAGTTGTGGCAAACGTTCGCGTTTATGACCGTCTGAATTTCTAATATAGTTGGCAATCAGGTAACATAAATAGAAGTGGTATTACCTGTTTTTTAAATAATCTTAATGTGGGATAATGTTCTCACATTAATTGTTGTAATTCAGCAGTAGCCTCACAAACAGAGTAGACAAAATTATGTTACTGCTGGGAAAATATTAGCAGAAAACTAATGGACCATTTATGGCATGCCAACTGTTGCTTACTGCTGGAGACATTAGCAGCAAGCTTGTGTGCCACTTATGGGAGTGCCAACTGTTGCTTACTGCTGGGGATATTAGCAGCAAGCTTGTGTGCCATTTATGGCATGCCAACTGTTGCTTACTGCTGCGGACACATTAGTAACATGCTAATGAGCTACGTATGGCATGCCACTGTTTCTTACTGCTGGGGACATAATAGCAGCAAGCTTATGAGTCATTTGGGACATGCCAACTGTTGCTTACTACCGAATAAACATTATCAGAAAGCTTATGGGCCATTTATGTCATGCGAAATGTTACTGCTTTGTAAGCATTACCAACAATTTCATGGGTCATTTACGGCATGCCAACTATATGATGTTGTTGTGAAATAGCAAATAGCATGTGTAAAGTTACTTCATTCTTTATTATTTCATGAAGTAAAATTGCTATGTGACATTACCATAAATAGGAAAAAATGATTTCTAGACTGGAAACCTACAAAGCAACTAATGTAAAAAAATTCTTAATTTTGCATTTTAAATACCAACTGAAAGTAGCTCGAAACTAAAATACTAGTATTTTAAACAAAACACGTAGATCGCAGTATTGACTTGTTGTGATACTAATATAAATTATGTGTATAGAAAAGTTGATAATGCAACTTTTATACTTGCGAAGTATCCAGATTTACTTAAGAGGTTCTACGTGAATACATGGTAGAATATTTAGTAGCATTCTAGACTGTGAACTCAATGGTCATGAATTCGATTATATGTTCTTCCAAAGAAATTTACCAAATTGTGAAGTATAATGCTAGCTACAACATATATGAAAAAGGGAAATAAGTAATTTTTATTTAGACGAAAAAGAATCATTTTTTGGTTTCCAAAATGCATGGCAAGCTGGTTTTAAGTGGGGCACATGCTGCCAATAGCTGGTCTATAAGTGGTCAATAGCTGGGCCACAAGTGGCTCTCCAACAGTTGGCTGACTACATTTGGTTGACTTATGATAGGCCAGAAGCAGTGAGCCAGCGGGCCACTGCTGCCACTCATGGCCCACTGATGGCGCCGGCATGCTCGAGGTGCACAGAACCCTGGCCGCTTGTGGGCGGTTTGTATTCTGCTGCATGGAAGTCGTCAGAACAGTGTTCCAGATGTGGTCACCTGCGCACAGCAGTCAAGAGGCATCGTGTGGGGTCACGTGCATCTGAGTGTGCGTTACGGAGTCCGAGATGATCATGGCAACCGTCTTCGGGCTGCTTGTGTACAAGAAAATCTGCACAAGTGGAGCAATTGACTTTTACTACTTGGGTAGTGGTTTTGTGAGGTCATGTTAAATATACCAGTGGAACAGTGAATCTGTGTTCGTGCGAGTTATTTTTTTTTCCCCCGAGCGAAAGGAATGTTCAAAGCAGCGTTGCTCGAACCACATTCCAGCAGAGCCCTCATAAGTGTTAAGAACTTATCCCTTGCGTCTCAATGTACTATGTGTACAGACGATAATAAAAATTTGAGTGATAATAAAATAGGGACCGTTACACTCACCACATGAGAACCATTCGTCTGAAAATTTCCCGCCCGTTGGTGTCTGGAAACGAACCGGGGACTTCAGAGTCGGAAGGCCAATAGCCTACCAACTTAGCCAACCTTGGGTTCGATATAGTCATGATGCTAGAACGAAACCATAAGTTTTGAAGTCCATCTAGCAGCCGAAAGAATTCACGAAAAACTCTCCGGGCTCTGGGCAAAGTGTTTTCAGTCGTCCTCCGCCCCTTCGAGGTCCTCCGCCCTTAAGAGTCCTCCGCCCCTCCGCCCCTTTCCCGTAGTATGGGAAAGTGCGAACATTTAAAATGAAATAAATGTTTCACTACAAGAACAGACACAACCATTATAATACATGCATGTAGGGATGTAATACATACATGTATGTATGTATACTACTTTGCAGTAGTTTACGTCGTACTTTCTTTGTTCTAAGTTATTGATAACACCATCGTAGACTTGGAGACTTTCTGAGAAGCCAGTTTTATACTTGACGAACAGTCGCGCGATTTGGTGCTTGTTTTCATGAAGTCTGCTATCGGCCCATTACGAATGTAACTCAAAGTCTAGTTTGAAGTCTGCTTTGTCCTGAAATCAAATTTCCCTGCCCCCTAGTCGTAATAAAACAGAAATGTAATGAAAGTAAAAACAACACTGTACAAAGTGGCCTATATTTGTAGACATTTCTGTCTAATATTAATTATAACCACAAGCCAAAATTAAGTTAATTTTGGGACAAAACCATACAAAGTATACTTTGCAGTCAATCCGAAAAATACATTTCAAAATTAGTTTTCATATATTTTAAGTCATTACTAGCACCTAGCACTTTAATTATTGTGAACAAACTACATTTTCATTTCTACGCTTACAAATCTGACGTGGACAAAATATCGAATATTCTCTGTAGCATAATTTAAAAAATAAATGTAAAAATTTATAAAATACATATTATGCAAATAAATCATTAATTTAAACGTAAAAATACAGCATGCACAAGTGTACCCAATTTATATAACACATAAGGTCACATACACTGCGAGGCGCAATGCCCTATGACCTTTCTTGTGGATAACTGATTCGTAAACCTTGTTACTGTTTTTGGTGACGAATCTATAAAGATACAAGTTCTGGGGTGTTTGATGTACAGAACGCATAAAAACGTTTATTATTTGCAACACCTGAAACCTGGAGTTAAATCGAGTCTGGAAGGCTTGTTAAGGAAGTTATTTCCGTAAAAATTCCTCAGTCTGGAACTGCGTAAGGTTGCCTATTCGTAAATCCAGCTCTGCGTGCGTCCCCCCCCNTACTCCCCTCTCCCCCCCTTACGCTCGCAACTCCAACCAATCCCCGGCGAGTTGAGAATAGTAGAATTGATAACCAAGGTTCGAGTTGGAGTGGCGGTTCCTTAACGTAGACGTAAACATTCTACCATTTGCCACATGATGACGTGGAGCACGCCTTGTTCTTACTGGCTACAATATGCTGCGAAAGGTTCACTATGGGTTGGACTCTCGGCTGGCGACTACTTTCATTTGGAGAGACCCGCGCAATTTCAGATTTACGTATTTTCCTCCATAAATATTTAAAACCAAGCTCGTCGAAGTGCAGTTATTTCAAACGTCAACTTCTTTTTCTCCCAGTACTCGTTTCACTTCTGTAAAAGTAATCAAGATTTGTCTTATTATTTAACCATTTTGCCCCACACGGGAAAATACGGATATTACTGAAATAGTACGAACTTTGAAAAACTTATTAAGTATTCCTTTATGCCATTTCAAGCTTTGATTTTTTGACGTCCTGTCATTAAATTAAATTACGAAGATATGTAAGAAAAAAACCGAGATGGATAGTAGTAGTCCTCCACCTTAGTAGGCGCTGATTAGCGAAAGGCGTTCCAACTTTTTTTTTTGCCAGTGACGACATTTTGCTGTTAATGACGACTTTTGTTGACGTTTGTGGACGAAGTTCGTGGTATAAGCGGCTGTTTCACCTCTCTGGCTACACATTAAGGGGCCTGCCTAATTGGCACTTTAACTACGTTGCAGTGTGTCTGAAATACAAGTTTCTTCACGAAACTATTAAAGGTGCGTTTAACGATCTACGACAAGAAAACACACTTTAGACTGGTCGTGTATGGTAATTCCAAGCCATGAGGCAAATTGAGAACATTACTTTAATGGCCTCCGACGTGGCTGAAAACGGCTTCTTCAGGCTGTTGTTTCTCAAAATGTATGAACCCGATTCATGTGAAACTAAGGCTGTATCCCGATTATAAGTACATACTTGTTACGTATATAAATATTCGTACTTGCCGTTGTGTGTACTTACCCTGACTATTGGGACGGGAGTTTTCTGTGTGTACTTGACTCGTCGCACAACCTGACGTAAATAACATGAACTACTAGAAAGTAAACACGTGTTTTGTCATTCTGAGCTAACAACTCTAAAGTTTTTGCTGTAGATAAACATTTTGTGTTCTATGTTGGTTGTCTTTGCTTTCGTTTATGTATATGGTGTTGTCCGGTGTTGTTTAAAAAAAATAACAATTATGTATTTGCCATGTGTAACAGGTAAGTAATTATAAACGCACAAATAATGTTGCACATTGGTCGCTTCGTAGAGCAATAAGACGGTGGATAAGTAGAACCACAAAAAGTTCCCATCATAGGTTATGTACGTGACGTTTATAACAAACATGGCGACCGCCACAAATACGCAACTTCACCCAGTATGTAAGCAACGTCGTGTATTTGGCATGTAAAGAAGCTGTGTGTACTATACTTGGAATTGGGATGACGCTAGTATATACATAGTGACGTCACAGGCGGGGCGAAATATGGACACGTACCTATATACTTGAAGGGAATTGGGATACAGCCTCAGATAGAAGAGTTCATTGGACTTCCGTATAGCGCTGCGTCCAATAAAATTATAGAATTACCGCTTGATTTTTCCATAGTTGCAGTGGTACAGCGGGAAAATCGCACGCGAGTTCACAACTTTGCGCGTAGAGGCGACATCGCTTTACACGCGCCGGCCGGCGTCTTCCTAAGGCGCTTCGTCGATTTTCGCCTCGCACACTCAAACACACCCTTCATCGAGTTCAAGTGTTATGCAATCACGTAACTTTTGGTACGCGCTGTAGTTGGGCTCAGCATTTTTTTTTTTTACAATCAGTAAACAACATGCTGCTTGCTCGATGATATTAGCAATTGTTATTAGGGACACCCCGTCCCTAATAACAATTATTAATGTGTCAAGGTCACGTCTGCTTATAAGGAAACATTGTAACGGGTTCTCCCAAGACTGCGATCTGTATTCTTGTGAAGCTGGTTTCCTCCCAAATCAGATCTGTAAAACAGTATGCCTACACACGCGATATAAAATCCCTGTCACAATGTCAAATTTTCGTCTTCAAGTTTATTTGACAGTCAAATTTGAAACGAGATATGGCCATCGAATTTTTCCATTCAAAATAAGGACCCAAATAATCTTGAATGCATTTTAAAATTTGTCACACTGTCAAATATTTATTACTACGAGGACCAATTCTAAATTTTCATTTCAAATTTATTTCCAAAAATTGAGATACTCTTGTGTTTCTGTGCAGTCCACTACAGGAAGAAGTGTAACAAATATTGTGATTTATTTTTACGTCTTTACTAAATTGAAATTTTATTCATCAGAGATATTTCTTGCACAATGAAATTTAATGCCTATGAGTTCTTAGTATTATTGTGATTTAATCACTTCAAATAGAATTAATGCTCAAATATCTTCTATATAAATAAAATATATTCATGCCCGTATTTAATTTCCTTCAATTGTTTGCCATTTTAAAGTTTCGTGATGTCGGAAACGGCCATGTTTGTCATGTACGATTCTGGTTGGCTGAGTTACCAAACATCAAAGGAATTTTTAGAACCTGTCCAATTTACAAAATATTTGGTGGAGACTAGAGCCATACAATTTTCTAGACAACCATGACGGCGATAATGACGTTTCGGTGACGTCACAACCGTCCAAGTTAATTTGACCAAACATATTGGAAGCAGTTGGACGGAGAAATTTGAGTGCGTGACACTTTCAAGGTCAATATCAAACTTAGCCAACTCTGCCAGTTGTCTTTTACGGCCTGTCCATGGACCTGCAAATGTCACCTTCGGTTTGATTGCCAGCTGAGCTTACTAGGCCTATTTCCTTGGTGTGCCCGAGGGCGTTCTAGATATAATAGCAGAGATTTTTGTCACAACTGGTATCTTGATCAGTGCTGGTGCTAGCAAGCTAGCTCAGAAATAGACTTTGTAGGTGTTCTAAACAGCAAGGTCGAGCTATTTGGGCTCCGAAACCTCAACCAAACACTCGTCCACTCTCTTAACCACCTAGGGTGCTTACGGCAACACGGATTGAACGTCCGGTTGACTGATTGCTTATGTATGTACAGTACCCGGACCATGCTGATGGGGAGCGATGCAACAGGATCTTCCTGTACGCTTAGCAATTCAAATTTCGTTCTTTCTTTAAATGTTTACCATTCCGAAAACGCAAACCCTCTCCCGTCACCATCCAACAATATCGGTGCAATGATCGCTTCAGGCTTATTATAGAGACAGCAAGCATGTGTTAAAGCACAGCCCCAGTTAGACCACGAGGCGAGTACAAGCCGAGTGGTACCCCGAGGAAAGCTATTATATGTGAACAATTATATGTGCAAACACTGATATTACAGACAATGTTTCACTAGTGTCTGTCTAAAGGGACTGCCACAACTGAGCAGATGCGTCTGTCTGATCTGCCAGAGCTGACCGCGCTGTAGCCGATAGCGCATTTGATTGGTTCACGTGACCTGTGACGTCAGATGCTGCTGGTGCAGACGTCGGTGAGGTGCTGGCCGACTGGAGCTCGCCGAACTTTATCTTTCGTGGGAAGACAACAGGACGTACTGCATTCTTCAGCATCTGACGTCATCAACGCCGACATCAATGAAACGCTTTGTTTATACACCGAAGAGATAAGAGGGCGGAAACGTACGGTACGCACAAAACGTGTTTTACAGCCAATAGATTGGTTAATTTGTTTCGAAATGAACGGATGGACGGATTGTTAAGTGGTGCAGTGCAGCTAAGGCAAATTGATATAATATCAATGACAAGCAGTATAACATGCGGTGAAGAAATGTCAAAACAGACAGCGAGTACTAACATGAAAGTGTAAACGAAAATGGCGAACTGTTTTCCAATTACATCCATCAGACAACCTCAATCCTAGCAGGCAAGACTCGTCGTGATCTAAAATCTGCGTGGACTAGCAATAAAGTAAACATGAGGTGGACCGATCTCGCTGGCTGCCAACAATCATTCTCCGTGTCCCAACATTGAACTGCTTTTCTGCCAATACGACTAGCAGAAAAGGTATGGATGTGATTTTAGGTTAGAACGCTGATTAGTAAACAAGTGCTTTTTTGAGATGTTTTTATACTTCCTCTAACCATTTTTTAATTCATTTTGATTAAATTCAAATTGGTGAAAGTATTTTATTCATATAACAGTGGTTGTCTATTGAAAATTAAGATATAAAAAAACTCTTTCATTGGTGCTGACCACGAGACTTTGACAGTTGTGTACTTTTGGGGTAGGTCAATGTTGGGTACATGCCCAGGAGACGAATAATCCGTCAACCTCATCTTTGGTCTATGGGCATGACAGCACAGTCGAACCGCTCAAACAGGCGCATATGCACAATTGTGGCAGGGCTTTAGGAACTTCGTGGCAGAAATCAGTGGGCGGGCGGTGGGACTCACCATATCCCTGCATGATGCCGTGCGTGAGGTAGAGCGGGATGCGTCCCGTGAAGGCGTCCATGGCGAGCGCGCGCCGGATGACTCGGTGGTCGGCCAGCACGACGGTGTACACGCTGCCCATCTGCAGGCCGTAGACGGGCCCGTAGCGGCGCGCGAGCGAGCACAGCGTCAGGTGCGGGTTGGTGGCGTCCATCCAAGGTAGGTAGCCGACGACGGGCAGGCCGCGCGGGCCCGGGGGCAGCCCTGCGCGACGCCGCCGCCAGTGCGTCCACACCAGCAGCAGTGCCGCCGCCACCAGGCTCGCCAACACCTGCGCCAGCATCTTCCCCCGTGACCTGCACACACACCCACACTCACGCCGTCAAACGGGGGATTTCTTTTAGCTTGGTTCACGATTGAAATTTTTGTCCACAATAGCTTGGCCTTGACGCCTAACTGCTGATTGGTGCTCGTGAACCTCTGACGTCACAGCTCGCGGCCCAACGTCCCTAGGTTCCAGGTCCCAAGATCATTCGCGAACTTCATCTTTCGTCAGGCGTACGCGTCCCAAGTTGTTTGTTTTGTTTACATTTTATCGCACGCAATCGGTAAAAGTAAATAATGCTGTATTGATATCGAAGCGTAAAGATTGAAAATATAAAAACGCTACTCGTGCAAAGGCAAAATCTTGAATCTCGCAGCTACGAAAACGAAACTTTAATGAATAAAAACCCAAAAATGTACTGACTCGAGCAAAAAAAAAAACCAAAATCCAAAAAAAGATAAATGAAAGCAGCATCAAGAAGTACCCACTCGCATTACTCAAAATAGAAAACTAAATAAAATAAGCTACAAATACCAGTATTTACAAGTAATCTAATATAATTTATTGGCACGCCGTTTTGAGTGCACTCTAGTACCACTGTCTGAAAGCTTAGCTTCGGGCTGTGCCGAATTTGGCGCACTCTGGTGCTAATATTCGAAAACTTAGCTTCGGACGTCGTAAAGGTAAACAAAAATGTTGGGACCCGCGTCCACCGGACAAAGTAGGTTCGCGGACCATTCGAACGCGGACGAGCTATTGTGGCCGTGGCCTTAACAGTTACCACAGAACGTGGGTCGTGTACACATGAATTAGCCGCCATGTTTTCGAACCTATTAATTCATAACTGGGCATGACAAGTCGTGTACATAAGAGGTCCTGACATTGTGCACAAAGGAAATGGTTATATTTCATTTATTGTGCAGACGCAAGATGGAGCGGCCAATCAGAGCAGAGTATAAAATTTTCAACGAAGTTGTTTATTTAAAATGGAAGAATAACTATGCCGCAGAAATTAAGAAATGTGACAACATAATAATTTAGAGCTAATAACAGGTGACAGTTAACTAGTAGACATTTTAACATATTTTCAATACCAAAAAAATTTTTTTTAAAGAAAAACAAAAATACTATATATTTTTAATCACTGTTAAGAAAACCCTTTTTTTTTATCAACACTGCTAACTGATGTCAGACTCGTCAAAAAATTTCGTTGGCTAAAAATAATACACAAGTATTGAATTGTGAATCAATTTCGCACAAGAATTCTAGTAGTGTAAACGTTATACTGTTATGTCCGAGGGTGAATCGAGGTGATGTATGGAGCAGCGTGGGAATGAGAGGCCGGGGTAAACGGGATACTCCCGAGAAAACCCGCCGATCAGCAGCATCGTCCGGCATGATTCCTTCGTGTGAAAATTAGGGAGAGACCCTCTTCATTGTGAAAACCCCTTAACACGGACTCTAATTTGTACCACTGAATAGGAGCTGAGAGGTATTTGTGAGAGGTGGAAAAGGGGAAAAGGGAGCACCCAGAGAAAACTCCCCACTCCACGGAAATGTCCGTCGTATTCACCTGATATCATTCTTCGTTGGAAAAATTCTTGCTCGCCAGGCCTGCGCTCGAACCAAGGACCCTTCGTAGGAGGTGAAAATAAGCACTGAACTATAGATCTGACTGTATAGAAGTGTATGGGCGTGTGTGTACGAATACACGTCGTAGTATAGGCTGCTAACGGTAAACGTGAGCACTTTTAAGGCCCTGGTTACTTTTTCCTTTCGGCCATGTCTTATCCTTTAGTCACCTTTTAAAATAAATATTGCCATGCATGTAATAAACACAGTGTGTATATTCCACCGCACTAGGAAGTTAACGTCTTAAGATTAAATAAAATATACTTATTTTATATTATTCCAAATTAGACGGCTTTCAAAAGTGCTCACTTTACCATGAATAGCCTTAAATACAACAAAACAAATGGACTCAAAATCACATTTTTTATTCTCCTAGATACGCTGTTAACAATTCTTAAAGAAATAATAGTATTATCTTGAGTTTTACGTAAAAATCAGATCACGTGAAAGTGCGGTGTGTGTATACCGGCTGTTTTTGAACAACAGCGACAAATTCCGGTAGATTATTCCTTACGATAAAATACGACCCAAAATATATGTATCATTTTTCCCTTGGTGTGATTATTAAGGTAGTTATATGACAGCAAAAATCGAATTTTAAAAATATTTTCGTTCAAAATTTTAGAAACTACTTGCGATTAAGCAACAAATCGGCAAACAGTTTTTTGTTATAACGGGGGGCTTACATCTCTGGAAACGCAGTTGGCAGTATTATCCCATTTCATAGTGAAAATAGTGGTTGGAGTCTCATTTTTTATAACTTTGTAACCTTAAGATGCACGAAACTTTTTAAGACATCTTAAGAATCAGCGTGTGTAAATTAATAAAAGGGTCGTTTTCTCGAAACACTCTCAGGTGAACAGTTTTCGAGAAATCATGCGTAACTGTCAAAACAATGTCTTTTGTCTGACAAGTAGGCAGCACTTTAAATATTAAAAAGTGTTTTTAAGTAATGATTAATGGGAGCGCACAGCTCCCATAAAAAATAATTTTTGGGGAAAATGTGTTTATACATTTTCGTTATATATTTTTCGCGAAGAAAAACCTCTAGAGTTGGTCAGTATATTTGATGTTGGCAGCGCCACTATCAGGTACGTCGACGCGGGATTAAAACACGCATGGCTGGATCCGTGGATCCGGTAAGTCCGGTCCTACTAGCAACACAAATAAATAATTCCAACACTTGACGTTGTATTGAGAGTGTTATGTTTAAATTTATAGCCATTGAAGGTAGTAGTCCCATGTTAATTACACACTACTGTATGAATCTGCTATAAGTGAAAAATTTACGTTGGTAACAATTTCACGGTTTTTCTTGTACGGCGCATGAATAAAATTACCAGGCCCATGGCAACATTGATTTTACACATGGCAGAAGGATACAAAGTGAGAAGCAAAAGTATATCTCAAGCAGGACTTGCAATAGCGCTCAATTAACCCTGAACAGCCTATTACAACACACGACTCAGCGCCCACGGCAATGTTAGTTTTACATACGTGGAAGGATACGAATTGGGCAGAAAAATTAGATACTCAGCAGGGCTTTCATAAGTGTTGAATTAACTGTGAACAGCCTGCAATTATTATTTTATGATACGGTAAATACCATAACGAAAATTACGTAACTGTACTATTACCTACCTCGATACTATACATGGCTGCGATGTGGCTATCGCATTTTAAGGTTATTATTAACATACACCATTACCGCTCAGATACTGAAAATGCAAAATTATCAGTCAGGTGTACTTTTTTTAATTTTTATTTTTAAAACTGAAATTAAAAATAACTACAAACATTGTAAAATTGGAAATTTTTAACCCACAAATTTCAATGTTAATTTTCATCTGTCAGAAAAGTATGGATGTGATACAAGCAGAACAAGCGCAGCTTACTATTTACGTCGCCACAAAAACGACCACTCCCAAAACGAATTATTCGCAATAGGAATATCTATACAGCAACATCGCGGTGATATTGCAAATTATTTAAGTTTAGCTGGAAATGGCTTACAGTCCTGGTAACGTGAACGGATGTAGGACATAACTACGTGCAGTATAATTAGGTTGTGCACCAAGTTGGCGTCAGTGAGTAGCAAGCAAGTCTTGCTGATGCATTCCACACAAATAGGCCTATGAACAACTTACAGACTCTACTAGAGGTAGGGTAAGGTTTTTTTTTTGTTTTTTTTTTTTCGTCGAATTTCCCATCATGGATTGTTGCAACCGAACAGAGCGAAGGTGTGAACAGTAGGAACATGGGGGAACATACGCGTGCCGAGAAGACCCCGGACGACACAAAACGACTACGAAGACAGAAAAACTTTTCACTGTACGGCAGGCGCGAGTTCAACCAGCAGTGTCTCTCTTCATCGTCCAGAGACGTACAGCGGTATCAACAAGAGACCTCATATCTCCACCCACACTGCCGCGAGGCGACATGCCGTAGAAGAGTTGTTGTATTCTTGACATCCCTTATACAGTCTTCCGTTGGCATCCAGACGGCTCCGACTTCCTCACTGAGAAAAATATTTCGTTTTTGAAACCAAATAATTTTGTTGTTCTAGTTGCCCCATACTAAGATTTGGTTGGTGAAACTGAATATCTGTTTCACTCTACGTGCGTTAAACAGTTTCTGTTTAAAAAAAAAAAAAAAATTCAAGCTCGATAACATTCGAACCTATATCGTTTACGCCCGAACATTATGCCCTAGCAATCTCAGCTAAAGTGACTACTTGTATTGACGATGGAATATTTTTTAATACATACATAACAAATACTGGGCAACGTGCGTAAATAATAATTTCAAGTTTTACAGCTTTGCATTTTAATTTCCTGTTTAACTTGTTTTATTGGAATGTACATACCATTATTAAGCATCAATAAATGCACTAATAAACACTGTTACTATTTTAATTTCCAGACACAAAAAACTCTCGAGGTGTATGTTCAAACTAACGCAATCAAGTGAGTGGCCAAACATATGCATACAGTTGATACAACTAAATATTTCATTGACGGTCTAATTTCTTTTGGCCCAACAGAGAGGTATCGTTTATTCAATCGTTTCTTTTGTTCGATGAACAAAATTCATTTTGTTGCTTTTATAGTTTTGTTTTCTGAACAAAATATTTTATTGGGGAAACAAAAAAATTTTTTTGTCCCTATAAGAACCAATATTTTGTTGGCTGAAACAAACCTCTCTCTCAATGCGATGGGCGCCCGCATACAGCAAGGGTTTCCCAGATCTGTCTTCGTTCCGTCGACACCCTTCCTTGGCCAGCCCGGTCTTCATAATTTCGCCTCTAGATAGAGCCTCGACTTGATCAATAATAAGTAGGGACAGGGAAAATTCGCGGTTTCGACGACCTGCTGTCCTGCGTATGTTGGAAACCCCGCTGTTTGTGCATTGGTTGTTCTCCTATTGGGTAGCCAATAATACGTCAGACTACTTGCCACGGGATCCGGTTCTTGTTTCCTTGCAAGTCTGTTATTGGTTTGGAGTTGTCCTGGGCGTGTCTGATAAATTACGGCCCAGTCGTAAAACTAACAGTAATATACGTGCTCGAAGGCCAGCTTGTCCTAAAATGAATTCGCGGCATTTTCCGGTCCCTAGCCATAAGACTAGATAGACTTCACAGCCCTCTGTGTATTCGAGACAACATTGTTTGTACGTGGGCTACTGCCACAGTGCGGGGAATTTGTACATGTTCATAAATTGTTCGTTATGAGCACTTCTGAAAGCCCTGCTTCAGATCTACTTGTATGAATGGTGTGTATTATTCCACGATATGTCAAATTAACATTGCCACGGGACTTATCTCTTTGTCAATACGTCGGCTAAGTGGAACTGTGAAATTATTAGAAAATTTAAAATTGCAGAAATTTGCTATTAATTACGCTTCAATAAGATTTAAAAAAACGCAAAACAAATAATTTCAGTATTCACAAATGTTTGCCGAACACTTTGAATTCAATGTTAAGATATATAACTACTTTCCCTCCGACGTTACCAACTTTACTGGGCGCACGTCAGTCAGCGTGACCGTTAAAATATGTGCAGGTAGGGATGGTGACATTTTTCAAACGTTGATTTCAAAAGTGCCCAGATAACCATGAACCGCCTAGTATCGGTCGTACTGTTGCTTACTGATTGCTAATGGCTTACAGTTACACAGGAAATGTCTAAATAACTGCGATCCAATCACAATGCTAGATGAAAACAATGAGTGGTTGAAGTCCATCGTGTCGGCGAAATAATTCGCGAAACATTCGGATCTCTCAGAACATGCGTGCACTTTAAATTCGAAACAGTTTTAAAATTGCTCCAAATCAGCGAATCCGACTGCAGATCTGTTGAAACTGCTCCCCTTTAATAAGAAAAAATTCTACGGATCATTGAAGTTGCTGGTGTTCTCTAGTTAAAAAAGTGATTTCTACTGATTCTTAGCGAACTGCACTGGCCCGTCACTTAAAACCTCAGTGCATTTCCACTGATTCGCCAGTAGATAACAGCTATTAATTGAAGATTCTGCTAAATAATTCTACTGATCGGAATCACTTATTCAGGTTATTGTGTGGAGCCAGATGAGTCTGCAGCTTCAGTCATCAACGGGTCTGCAGAATGTGAAGCGGCAGTTGCTCGGCTATAAGACGATCTCCCACAGGATGGCATTAGAAGTCTCTGTGATTTGATGCTGCATCGTATATCAGAAATGCCACATCCAAGCTAGAATTGGCACACCAACGTACTACATATACTCTTCTACTGTACACTTTTTCCCTAATAAATCCCGCTTGTATAGATGCATAATTAGGGGCAGTGATATTTCGCGAAAAGATTTCGAGACAAGATACAGTCCAAAGCACTGTAGGGTCGTCCAGCTTCTTTGATTGGCTAAAAAAATGTTTTGGCCCGTGTTAACCGTTTGCGCACGAATCACGAAGGTTCAGCGTCGGAGTTACTTAGTCCTGAGTGGCTTGGTCAAAGACGGACACGGCACCAGCAGCCAATGGAGGTATAACAACAGCTGAGATGTGTATATAGTATTGAAGTCTACTGTGTGGCTCCGATTTTTACGCGAAAAGTCACTGGCCCCATGTATAATCAATTATTTTTTTCGTAGTTCTTATTACCTGTGCCAAGTTTCGTTACATTTCTACGTCTCCTCGTAGGCACGGTAAATGTTATGGCAATTTGTGTATGATTTTGTGGAGAGTAAGGTAGGTCTTCCGTTCGTTTCGTCATGTTTACGGAGATTTCTGCGGAGCACGAACAGAAACTGGGTAATTCGCGGGGTATTTAAGAAAATAATTGGCGTGTAAGGAAGTGCCATTTTACTTGTTGGCCCGCTGTGAAGAAAAAATAATGATTTCCCATTTTCCCCTCCCTGTATTTTTGATCAGAGGATTGTTACATTTTCATGGAAAGAGAAGACAATATAGTTAGTTACGGCGATGGTTATAGAGACTATTAACAATCTTTGAATACCGAAGAATATTTTCAAAAACGTTTGGTGAAATTTGCGTTCTCCGGAAGTGAGAAAGATACATGGCGCGGAAGAGCAAGGAAAAAAAAAAGGGGTATTATATCAGCGCCCCTCATTTCGATGAAGAAAATGCATAGCGTTGTGGAGAAAGAATGGATTAGGAGAAAGAATGGATTACTTCAGAGACACGTCGAGGAAAACGCCAAAGCACGAAACAAAAAATTTTACCGCTGAGCTGCCAGCAAACAAAAAAAAAGGGGAAAAAAAAAAATTTCTGGGTTAAGCTGGTCAAAACAGTTAGCAAAAGATAAAAAAACCGACAACGAGCGAAGACACAATGTTAACGGTGCAACTTTTTTATTGCCGCAGCTGGGATCGCTTCATTCTTCCTGTAATCGATTACACTTCTGAAGCACTTGCTAGAGAAGAGGCTGCAAATTTTCAAAAATACATCTGAAAACTGTTGAAGGATGATTGTTCATATACTTACCCTCATTAGTTTCAGCACCTTCCCACATCAAGGTTGTTCACGATAAAGTAAGCATTTTTAAAATCAACCTCGGGAAAATGTCACTACCTCTATCTGCATATATATTTTATCGCGAATACTGACTGGCATGCGTCCAGTTAAGTTGTAAACGAGAGAGGGAAAGTAGTTTTTTTTTATCATTGAATCAAAACTGGTAGATAAGCATTTGCATACTGAAAATATTTCTTTTGATTTCTGTTTTTTTAATGCGTGTATGTGTAAAAATGAGCAAATTTCTAAAACATTTACTTTTTTAATAATTTCACATTTTCACGTTACTGACGCATGAATAAAGTGAGCAGGCCCATGGCAATGTTAATTTTACATACGGCGGAAGAATACACAATGCTCATACACGTAGTCCTTGAGTAGGGTTTTTTCAAAAGTGCTCAGTTTACCATAAACAGCCTGTACACAAATCTGAACAAACAGCAGCGAACCAAAAAGAGGAAATGTTTTGTCCGTTACGGGTAACAACACCCCTCACTTGTGACAGTTAACACGTAAATAACGTGGAATTATTTTTAGTATACCCGAACGAGCCGTAACGGTCTGACCCGCTTTTAAGAGCTCGTAGGTTCGACTTGTGCCAAATGCGAGTAGTTTTCCGTTCCGATTCCAGGTCAGGTATCCGCGCAGTTTGTTATTCAGGCTGTTCTCAAAAATCACAAAAAAAAACTCCGTCGAGTGATTCCTCGCATAAATATAGATGAACATTTACATCTAATTTACCCTAACTAACTAAATAATTACATGGAGCCCATGGAAGCCTGTTGCTATAAAGAATCTTGAACCATTAATTGAATCTCTAATTGTAAATGGGGCTTCAATGTATTCATATGCTTGAAGAATAGTGATATATAATCCTAATATAATAGTAATTATTAAGCTTTGATTTATTTATTTTATATTATTATTTAATAGTCTGTGATGGGCTCATGTAATAGTTACTCCTGATGTTAATAGGATTGTTGTATTAAGTAGTGGGATTTGTATAGGGTTAAATGGAATAATACCAATTGGTGGTCATACTGATCCTACCTGTCGCTCATCTCCACCCGTTAAAGGTGGAGATGAGCGACAGGTTTATTGCGGATAGCACGTGACCAAACTCACTTACACCTCTGATAGTATGTGTAGTGTATCAGTAAATGTAGTACTAAGCGCACGCGCGCGCGCACACACACACACGGCAAGGGAGCGTCGCACGTAACTCCTATGCGACCGGATACACCTGAATGACAGCCAACATTTTTTTCCATAGCCTATTAGGTACGTACACCGAAATTATTTTCCGTGCATGTGAGTGAAGTGAGTGAAGAGATTTAGGCGGCTCTTAACAGCCGAGGTCGTGAGAGCCGTTGAGGGTGATCGAGGTGGGCATGGAGCGATGCCGGAATTNGGAAATCTCCGAGAAAACCCGCCGACCAGCGGCGTCGTCCGGCACGATTCCCACATACGAAAATTCCGAGAGTAACCCGGCCGGGGAATGAGCACGGTTCGCATTGGTGGGAGGCGAGCATGCTAACCGCTAAGCCACCGCGGCCTCTTCTGTAGATGTGTATGTTTATTTACGTTCCTAATAATTCAGAGTTTCACTTTGATGACGCACGAAAAAAGTGATCAGGCCCAATGGCAATGTTCACTTTCCATATCGCACAAGGAAAAATGTGAATAAAAGTAGATCCTGAACAGGACTTTCAAAAGTGTTCTGTTACCGTCAGCAGACTATACATTATGTTTTGCGTTGTCCGGGTACTCATTATCCCAATATTAATATCCTTTATTTCCATTTAATGATTTTGAGATTTCCTGTGATTGGATTTTGTTTTCCTGAATATTTTTTTGTAGTTTTTTTCAGATTCTTCGCGCTAATATCGTCCTTCCGTCGCATAGTTCATATGCCTTCAGCCAATATAATCGCAGGGATAACGAAGAAAAAATACTATTTATTGTATTTATTTAACAATTTTTGCTCTAAAAATTTATTTATTCTTTTTCTTTTGAACACTTAAAAAAATATGTGTAAACAATGTTATTGACTAGGCTTACATCATGAAAATAAAGAAAATCTATAGTTTGTGAGAGGTTGTTGGATAGTCCTATATGAGTGGTTGGGCATAGAAACTAGTACATTGGCAGTGTCATACTAATTGATATCGTGTCCTAGAAAAGGTTGTGACGTAACTTTGTCGTTGTCCAAATTCACATCGAGGGCACGAATGCACCCTAGAATGTCCACTTCTGCCAAGGGGACATATGCCCTTGCTCGAACTCTAGGTTGGTTTTCGATGCTCTATTGTTCGAAGTGTTCTGTCTGTCAGCGTGTACAACTTTACACGGCCGCGGAAAACACTTGCTGCTGTCACAGAGACAAATGAAACTCGCGCAGGCAGGCTACGAAATCGAGACGGACCCAACAGGAGGGTCTTAATTCACAAATAAACTCTTGTCAGGAAGGTAACAACGTATAATTCAATGCGTAAATCAAGTGAGGGGGAGGGGGCTTGCCTGGGGGTCCCCTCTCTCTCATAAAACTCTTTTCCTGACTCACACAAGAAAAAATCATTTCCTTGCCAGGGAAAGCTATTTGCCTCCCTGAGGAGCAAATAATGGAAAATGAATGATGAGACTATTCGTTACCATGTACAAATTATAAAAACGAAGGTTGATGTCGACTTCAGATGGGAAGTACTGGCAGGAAAACACACGAGGCCACAGACGACTAAGATTTGAACATAGGCTTTCAGTGTATCTCCAAATTTCGTGTCATCCTTGGCGTACTTAATTCCACACCAGGCACAGATTGGAGACATACAACACTGCAGCTTGTTCAAAACCTATAAGCTAGTACATACTTCTGCCACTAGATGTCAGCCACTTTTCTGGAAAACGCGAATCAGTAAAAAAAAGTTTCTCTCTCCTCTCAACAAAAAAAACTTAATTCGCAACCTGGGGTCATTAAACACGAAGAAATCACAGACAAGTGAACGGGGACATGTCATACTGAATTCGGACACAGATAACGTCTGTAAACCACGCTCCTTATGTACAAACTCTACTGTATGCAGAGATCTCTTACGGGCACGAAATTGTTCAATACGTAATCTTCGACAATAAACTTTTTGGTCACCTTGGGACGCCCCGTACTGAACTGTGGTTATGTGACAGTTGTGTTGGCACTTGTTTCGTGTGTCTGTTAATTATTATATTATTTATTTGGTATTTCGCCAGATAACTTATTTTTATTGGAACGTGCACTAGTTATGCTTAATAATTTTGTTTATTCACTTTGAAGTTGTAAAACAAACTTCATCTGAAAATTGTGTTATGTTTAAATATTTACCTGCAATTTTATTTCATGCTTTTTGTTTGAAAAAGAATTTCCTTAATGTTTATTAATTGTTTACGTACATAGTATTGTGTAAATTCTTAACTTCCAACTATAAAAAATTAAGAACGTCATTTTCGAATTTTAATGTATTTATTGACTTTCGATTTATGTATCGATTAGTCGCACGAGACCATGAAGTCCGGAGCATACCTTGGCATATATAGGTTTCCGCTCAGGTTACTACCTCCTTCGTATTCTCGCCATACCGCATGTAAGTCATCTTACTGTACTAACTTATGGAATCTTTAATCATCTTGAGATAGTGGTTTTATCCGCCACCTTGGGTAGGTCGGTTTGCGGATATTTTATTTTGCGACGTGATCGTATTAATATTCGTGTTTACGATCCTTTTTAAAGATTTTTTTTTGTGATTTTGTGTACAGCGGTTCGCCTGATATGGCTTAACCTTGTGGCCAACTTTTGCATCCTTCTTGTGATGTGAGCCGCACACCCAATCGTGTCATGGTCGTTTTGACCGTGATTCCTCTTCTTTGGCCAGCACCGCAGTAATGTCTGAAATGCAGTTTCTTCGTACAAGTAACATCTAAATTATGTTTGCCTGCTGCATATGCTTGGGAGTGCTCGGACCTTTCTGTATTCTGACGCGACGTCTGTTGTTCAATAATTAATTTATTTTATTTAAACTGTTCAACTGCCAATTTTTTTTTTGTTTTTCTCTTAATTTATATTAAAATAATGTAAAAATAAAGTGTTGAATGTAATGTGATATTTCAAATGAAGTGATCACGGGTACACAGCGATACAGTCATGAGCATATTATTGACAAAAATAGATATTATAATTAGTCTAATGATCAAAATATAACAAAAGAAAAATGTTAATACCCGTATCTTCGTAAGAGAGAAATAAAGTTGTATTTATTTATACATACATGTATATTTGTTGTTGCGGCAGAGTTAACAAAAAAGTTTTATATAGTCGTTGTTCTAAGGAAATAAGCATTTAATTTATTTACTGACTCAATTATCGCCCATGGATAATATGTAACTTTTATAAACATAATGTTGTGATTGATAAATATTTGAGCTGTACCATGGAGTACCTGACACATTTTTGTACCTTTTTTTGTAATAAGTAAAACAGGAGCACGCCCATATATTTTGCTTTCTGTAGTAAAGTCTAGTCTACGCCTTCCATTTATGCGCCATCCTCGTGTTGTAACGAGAGTACCTATGAGTGCTCGGGAAGAGTTGAGATCGGCCCAACTTTCTCATCGTAAAAAAAAAAAAAACAATGATATAGGAGCGATGAGAAGCGCTGTAGTTTGCTGTTGGTGACGTCTGCTTTATCGAGGTTTCTGTTGCAATTATGAAACTTCTGTCCATTTCCATGTACAGTGCCTTGCAGCAGGAATGCGGCATAATCGGAACGCCATCCCAACACTGCTTGGTGAGAATTCCTTTAATGTTGACCTTGGACAGGCATCATGTATTTCCGACCAGTAATTACACTGGTAAAAAAAAAAAAAGGTTTTTTCTTTCACAAGGACTAAATAAACCAAATTTAACTATATTTACCGTGCTGAGTTCAAATATGTTCTCAGATTTTTTTCCATCACGTAGGGTTTTTTTGTGGCACGTGTTTAAAGTTTTAAAAGAATTAGTACTAACGAAACACTGAATAATAAATATGCGGCTAATTTACGCTTACATAAAAAGTCGTATATGATGATTTTCAGCCATACTTTGCGTTTGGGATGTCTCTCTTCATGGTCCAGCAGTAGTCGGCCAGCATATTGGGACTCCATTTGCCTTGTTACCTCTTTTCCACAGTAGAAACCTGCTAGCGAAAACGTTCACCGTGTTCATCAGAGATAGCTTCAAGATTTTCAGGGAAGAAGTCTAGGTGAGAGTCCAAGAAGTGAATTTTCAAAGACAGGTTGCAGCCCATTCCTTTGTACGACGTCAGAAGATCACTCACCATTTCACTATAGTTTTATTCTTTATTATTGCCAAGAAATCCACAACAGATATTTTTGAATGATTTCCATGCTGCTTTTTCCGGTGGATGTAACAGTTCCTCAAAATGTTCATCGTCCGATATTAGTGATCTTATCTGCGGCCCTATAAATATTCCTTCCTTCAATTTTGCACCGCTTATTTTAGGAAATTTAGATTTCAGATACATAAATGCAGCAGAACCTTTATCCATTGCTTCTACAAAAAATTTTATAAGCCCCAGTTTTATATGCACGGGAGGTAAATACACCTTTTCGGGATCCACTAATGGGGTATTTGTTACATTTTTATGCCCAGGAATAAGAGATTCACGTTTAGGCCATTGTTTCTTTATGTAGTGAGATTTCCTATCCCTGCTGTTCCATTCACACAAAAAACAGCAGAATTTCGTGTATCCAAGTTGCAAACCTAACAATAAAGGTATGACCTTCAAATCACCAGAGATATTCCAGTTATATTTACTATAGTTAATTTTTTCTAGCAACAATTTCATATTTTCATATGTCTCTTTCATATAACTGGCATGCGCGACAGGTATTGATAGTAATTCGTTCCCATTATGCAGTAGTACAGCCTTCAAACTAACTTTCGATGAGTCTATGAACAATTGCCACTCATCTGGCTGGTGTTGATGTCCAAGAACCCGCCCTGTATCTCACAGGGAGCGAGTAGCGTCATACAGAAGTATATTACGCGAAAATGACTGTCACAAGAAAACTATGCCTGATGGAAGAAATCTGATTACATATTTGAATTCAGCATAAAAAACTGGACTAGGGTCGCTATTCAGTTTCCTTGCGGAAAAAAATAATGTTGAGCAGTGTTATCATTGCTTTTTTGGTAAACTCAATAAAACAGAACCACAAAAACCGATAGCTAATGACGTTTCAATGTCGTGCATGCTTGGTTTATAAATAACTACACGCATTATTTTATTGACACGTGAAAATAAAAGTTACAAATAAAAACTCTAGGATAATTAACTAACATTATGGTATTATCTGTAATACAATATAAACTTAAACGCACCTATTTTGGTGAAGTTGGCAATACTGCAACGCACCTCTCAGACTACCCCCTCTCCACACAATATCCTCATACAATCTTCCGGCGACTGTCTGCTTATCGTCCATTCGTGGTTACTTCCAACTTTTCTGAAGTCCTGCTAAGCTCTACTCCCAGGCTATTCCCATGACTCGTGCAAACAAAACTTAACTAAGTAACAGAAAATTATACCAAAGGGACAAAGTACCGCATTTGTGCGCTCTCAGTAGACAATATTTTTCATGAGAACTATTTCTTACTAGGCATTAGCAACACATCTATTTTGTGCTTATATTTATTCATATTAATTATAATCGAATTATTATAATTTATTGCAAAATGTAGGTGAAAGTCCAATCTAACAAAAAAAAATATCTTAACACAAGTGTACAAAACGCTTGTGTTACGTGACATATTTGGGAAACAACAAAACACGTCATACACGGTGTGATTTTTCAAAGGTTTTATTCAAAATTATGAAGATACTATGAACAAACTCCACCACGCACAAGGTCAAGCTAGCTTAGTCCGTTTGTGGTTCAGTTCAGTAACTGAACTATTTAAGTAAACTATAATAATTTGTGTATTCGTAGTTTATATTTGTGAAAGATAATAGTGATGTACTGTGTTTATCTCATCAATTCATTTTACCCACTTGAATGACGCAATTATTACCGGCATCCCCCTCTCCCTCCTCCTTACTTACATCAAGGTTGGTATGTGAGTAGGGCTTAACGTCTCGTCGGCAGCGAGGTCATTAGAGACGGAGCAAGCTGCTCAGAGAAGCAGGAACAGGGAGGGAATCGGGCATGGCCTGTAGTAACAAACCATCCCAGCATCCGCTTGGAGTGATCTCGGGGAAACCATGGAAAACAGAAGTCAGAATTTCTGGACCGGGATTCGAACCCGAAAGTTAATCACCGCGCCACCTCGCTCGGTCTTACGCCAAGGTCAAAGCGTTCCGTAACTGATAAATCTACTGCACCCGTGAGCGCAGTCCGTTTGTCAAACTTTTATCTCCTTTCACCACGCAATGTATGCAGCCGTGACATTTACACAGCAGTTGTCCTTCATTCTGCTGACTGCACTGTTATCTCACGCAACTTAAAAAGGGAAATTATCACAATTTTTTTTTTCGCGCGCATCGAACATACTTGTGGCAGACACGCTAGACATTTTGCCCAATGATGCCAGATGCGCTAAATTTCCAATTTTCCGGGAAATGTCAATAGTTACTGGCAAAAGAGTAAAAATTAAGTAAAAATTTTAATTTTGAACTTTCTTCTTATCTTTATCAATTTCCGCATTGAGATTTACAATCTGTGAAATAAAACCTGCTTTACTTGATAGTGCAGCATATTAATTTCGATACTTACAATATGTACTATTTTTTTTTTGTCTTGGGTAGTAGAGAGGTAAATGTAACAAGACACCTGAGAGTCGTATCTGAGTTCGTAAAGGATGGAGGTATTAATAAAATAAAGATCTAAATTTGATTTTTAAATTACTCACACAGCAGTTATTTAAAGCATTAATTGATCTATCCCCACTATAACTATTTTTACTTGTGAGTGAGCGCAATATTTTATGTCTATTTCAACTCTAATTAACGTCCATCTTAATGTCTCTGTTTGGTTGTAGTCAATTAACTCACGCTCACCATTAACAAACGTTCAGTCTATCTGTTTCCATCATTTGTGACGTCTTTCTCCCACGGTCCCAGTCCGATAGTCCAGCCCGCCAGCCGCACTCTTCACTGCTCTTATGCTCGCAGTCTCAGTCTTCCCTCCCGCTGGTCACTTCCAGCGCTACTCGTTTCTCTCCTCGCTCGTCGTCTCTCGTCGCATGATATCCTAGACTCCCGACGCTCATGAACTCTCCACTCCACTCATCCATTCATGAACTCCTGACTCGGAAGCCCGTCGCACTTTTATACTCACTGGCCTTGACTTGTACTATATTTTCTTCCGCGTTTTGAATATTTCACTGTATTTGTAGCAGTGTTTTCGTAATATTTCATATGGGCATATTAAAATATTTTACTCTAACCGGGTTAACATAGTTACTTTTCGTAAACGGTCAATGTATCGGTTCAGGGATCTAGCTCTATGAAAAGAGAGAAAATCACGTTTATGGTCACAGCCGTTCTACAGTATTATATTCATTACTGAAATTCAACGACAGTCATTATCACATCTGTTAAATTTCGCAGCTGCAAAAAAAAATCAGTCATTTGGCTTTGGTTTCTAGCGGAGCGCTCTTCGCGTTTGTGAGCTCACGCCACCTAATTTAGAAAATAAGCACTAGCGTCGAACCCTTGACTGCTATGAATGCGTCTGCCAAGTGATGTAAAATCCTTAGGGCCTGTATTACCGCTTCTGAATATTTTCTTGAACAAACTGTATTCTCACGATAGCTGCGAAATGCCACTTACGACTCCGAATAGTGGGTACTAATTTATCTTAAAACACCGAACAGGCTATTCGGTGCTCTGACTTCCCTTTTGCTCTTTGTTTAACAGACAAATATGGCGGCAAGGAGACAATCAATTGTTAACAGTGATTCTGACAAATAATATTTTTTGATAGCTTGCTTCATAGAGCCAAGAATGGCTAAAATAATCGTGCAATTTTTAAAATTGCAATTTAAATACGCGCGCGTTTTGTCACTTTCAAGTCTTTAATTTCGAAAACTTAAACTTTTATCGCGTACAGAGATATTCTATTAAAGCATATAATGGCAGATTCGCACACTAGTAGAAAAATAAACATTCATCACACCACATCAACCGGAAAGCGTAATTTACTTCAGTTAACAACACAAATCTAACTATAATTATATATAGCTATAAAAAACTAATCAAATATTATAGTACACTCTAAAACTGCTGGTACCGAGTCCAGCGTAGTCCAATACCACATATAGCCTATTCACATGACAATTATAAGCCACTTTAATTCAGAGGTCGTAATACTGGGCCATAGAAACATAAATATTTTGCTATTAGGTAAGTCTCACTATGTTGTGTGTAAAAATAAGAAAAAGTCATTCAGTCATGATTTATTATAAGTGAAATACTTTTGATAATGTGCTGATACATAAAATTCCTTTTTAAAATTCTTTTTGGTAAAAAAAATAATATGCCAGTCTGAACGTGTATAAACACAGCGTTACAGGCAGTAATATTTCTGAAGGCGGATTTGGCAAGGACTCAAACGCGAAACAGCTATATTTCTGGTTAACAGGTGTTTTTTTGTACGTGAAAGGGGGCAAGCCTTGTCTCGGGTGTATTAGCGTGTGCTAGAGATTAGTGAATTAGAAAGAATAGGTGGCAGTCAGTAGTTAAGAGGTCTTTGCCACCCATGTTTTGTAAGGACGGAGAAATGGCGGAATGCAATAGTGAAAGAAACAGGAGTACCCCCCTACAAAAACACACCTATCGATGTTAGCTTTCGCCACGTTTTCCCCACATACGAAAATCTCGGGGTTAACTCCGGTGGGGATCGNGGGCGGGGGTAAGTGCCATGACCTCTACACCACCGCGACGCCTGTGTGTGTTATGATCGGTACGGTCGGCTTTCAAACTTGTAGCATACGCATTCTTGGCATTATGCTCGGCACGAGCCATTCACGTTGGTTAGAACAGACTGAACTTATGCCGTACCCAGTTTTTTGTATCCTCGTTCGCAATGCCTGAGCCAGGTTTCACTCAATTTGGACATATCCTGGGTACCGCAATTTTTATGGCAATTAGTGTATGTGTATGTGGCGAGTAAATTGGATATTCTGTTCGTTTTTTTTTTGTCATGTTCGCACAACTGTCTGGGAAACGCGAACTGGAACTTGGCCATTTTCGGGAAAACTGACGCGTTTTGGGAATAGACTTGTTGAAATAAATTTTGTTATTGGCAGAAGACACAAATTTTTTAGTATAGTAACAATGATGATGTTGGGCGCCATGTTTTATTAACTCTATTACCTATGATTATTTTACACAATCGCGAAAATACTACAAATTAAAGACTGAAGGTACGGATTTTATTTTTACGTCGCACTGCATTTTATCTTAACAATTTCTTTCGTATTAAATAGATTTTCATTCTCGATCATCTGGATGGCGTTCGGCGCCAGTTGGTTCGGTTAAAGACGTCGAGCTGTACGACTAAGCTACTCAGCAAAAGCGCGGTGTCATCGCGTGGAATTTCGCGGCATTCATTGTTTTCATCAAATTTTACAAGTGAATTGGATATAGATGCTATGTTGCACATTTTAACATCGCCCTTCACACTCGTGAAAGTTCACTTAAGGCATATATAAATATTGATCATCTACGAAAGTGGTGGTGCAAATTGAAACATTTTCCTTGTATAATCAAGCTTCCCTTTCTTCAGTATTTCCTCAACAAAAATTCCTGTGCAGCTTGGTTACCCGAGAATTCGCTAACAACTTGTACATAGCACAGCGTTGGTAAGCCTGTTTTATATAGACGAAGGAGAAAACTAACAGAATCGCTCATAACAAAAGAGAAAATTCGTGGAAAGGTGAACGTATGGTATATATTTAGAGCGCAGGTGAATTAAATTTGCTCTTAAAATTTTAACTGAAGTTTATAATGTTTTTTTTTTCAGTTGGTTGAAGAAAATTTTTTTTCGGCATTATCTTTTGTTTTTATCTTTACTGACTTCCAAAAACTTGGAGATATCAGTTAGCGTGTTTACCATTACTTAGGCTACTGTCCCATGCGATTACTGAGCGTCAGATGGTGACACCACGCCGGCATTATGTATAACTGAAGTGATTTTAATGTACTTAAGTTTTTCACGGCTTTTCCCGAATATGTTTTAATGCCAGTCTCGGAACAATCCAAAAAAGAAATCTAAGAATGTCATACGTCGTGGGCAGATCAAAACGTAGGAAAAAAAAAAAAATCTCCAGTGCCGAAATAACAGCTGGAACCAAACGTAGCATGAGACGGGAACCAGCCATACGTAACATAAGTTGGCGTAAGATAACCTTGGCTAACCAACACTAATGCGCTTTCATAATCACGCTCTTTTTTTTTTATTCTGTAGAAAACTCTTTCAGAATAAACCGTTTGAGTTCCTTAACCCCGGTAAAACTGGCAGCGTACCCTGTTACGAGATTCTGAAGTGAAACTGTTCGGACCCTCTTTTGCGCAACATACTGTTGTCCAATATCCAAACCCGACCAGTGACAAGTAAACTTTCTTTATAAGTGGGGAATAAGTATATATATTTTCTCTGAAAACAATTTCTTGTTCTTTTGGTTATGCATGATTTACTTACTGAAATAAAACCAGCGAATATGTGTAAAATTAAAGCTTACAACCAGTGTGCATTGTCGTTATGGTGGCGAAAAACTTATTTGTACAATAATTCACAAAATATTCAGTATATTATTGTGAGTTAGCTATTTCATAGTTTTCAGTTAAGAGCTGACACAAATTCCTATTTCTTGCGACTTTGTTCAAGTCATTTATAACCACAAGCTTAAATTATTCAGTTTGGAGAGGGCGTGTAAGGNGGGGGGGGGGGGGGTTAAATAAATATTTTACGCTACTTTTATACTTATTCTGAGTTGATTTTGTTTGTATGTGGTAGTTAATAAGAGGCTGACTGTAAGGCCTGACATAAAACAAGTACGTAAGTAAAAATGTTTTCAATGAGTAAATTGTTGGATACAGGTGCTAATTATTTATAGCTAACTGAATATTAATTACGGAAAACACTTTCAGTGCCACTATTGTTGTTCTGTTGCAAATGTTTGTGTGAGATACAGACAATATCGTAGAAAACAGTGAATGTGCGATTTGCAATTTAAAATAGTTCCTTTCAGAGCTGACGGACCATACCACTGTAATGTCTGATAGTTATGTATAGATAGATGGCAGTTAGGTGTCAGTTAGTCACTGTCATGTTGCTGAGTATGCCACCAGGTGTCATGTAATGGGTTTTTAAGCATTACATACTACATGTAAGTACGTGTTATGTGACTTATTTAAACTGAATAATATAACAGAAGACTACAAAAACATTTCATCTTAAAACAAAAAAAAATTAGAGTAAAATGGCTTTGAGAACGCCATAAACGATATCAAACAATACTAGGAAAATCGTTACAAGAAAACATATCGCTATCACCTCAAAAATCGCTTAACAGGCAGGGCCTTGAAGAAAATTATATTGAACATTTACTACAAATGAATTTTTATATATTTACAGCCAGCAATAAATGGACGACAAAAACATGTTTTAAACAGAATAGAAACGCCCGAAATATCAAGGAGACACGAATGTTATTAAGTTGCACAAATAAACCTACGATGCTCCAACAACTATAGGAGTGAAATGGATATGTTATCAACATTTAAAAATAATATTATTTCCCTCTAGACAAAGAATTTGTATAATTAAAATAAAAACGTATGATGAGTAATGTCATAAAAAGGGGAGCTTACCACAACGAGCACCCCAAAACAAACTATGATATTAACTGGAATAAACTTAAGTAATGCATACTTATACTGTGTTTTCTCAGACATAGGACACACCTCATCATAACGCAAACAAATCTACTTTACCGGTAATACAACCATAAGTAGACTTCATAGTGTGTTAAAAGTTATATTTTTGCCAAATTGTTAGTAACAATTTAATGTAACTTTATTCAAAAGACTGTTTACAATATTAAAATTTGCTTTCCCTCATAAAACAACGGATGCATATCGAGTATGTAACAAATTCAACACGGGCATTAAACATGCTGGTCCAAAGGCCTATTTAGTGAGCATGACAAAATATTGCGGGAAAGAAAGACGAAAGTATCATTTCATTGGGAGATGATAAAATTATTTTTAATGTGTGTTTTAAACAGCTAACAATTTTTCGAATACTTCAAGCTTAAAATACCAAAACATGCTGGATACAATTACGACCAAGGAATACTACCAAGATTAAAAAAAATAATTACACATAAAACAGTTTATACAGGAATTGCAAATCATTCAAATGACGTGACACAGATACGCATTTAGATTGCTGAGGTCTGATGTAAAAAATAGTGCTAAGGAAAGACTATAGACTGTTCCACGGCAAAGTGAGAACTTTTGTGGCCCTAGTTACTTTTTATTTCAGCAATTTTTTATCCTCTAACCACCTTTTTAAACAAATATTGCCATGTAAGTAATTAGGATACTGTGTAGAATCCACCACACCCGGAATTTAAAGTCTATCCCCCCAAATAAAAAGTTTTTAAAAGTGCTCACTTTACCGTGAATAGTCTACAGGTACATATATTACATTGCAACCAACACGTTTACAATAACGCACGGCTTGCTTCTATAGCTGCATGACTTGTAGTTAAATAAAAATGAAAATCGGTTAGACAAACTGAATTTATATTCTTAGCTATTTATGTTGGCAATACAAAATATCAATTTTCTTACCCTACAAACATTTTAAAAGTAAATGCTGTTGCAACTGCATTGTTTTCAAATGATAATACGACAAGATAATGATTATGGGAAGCAGGGCACAAGGGATAAGGGAAGTAGAAGTCAGCCATGTTGTGACATCACCCAACCACCATGTTAGATGTCGGTGACCCTGACCCATGATGTTGACACTATGCACATGACCTAGAAACTGTGTCCATGACCTTGAATGACCTTGAAAACAAAAAATTCCAAAAAAAAATTACAGAAAAATTATAAAATCCCCAAAAAATGTAAACAAAATTTTAAAATTTTAAAAATTCTTTAAAAAATTACAAATTATTAAAAAAATTATTTAAAGATGTACATTTAGGAGGTCCGGGGTTCGATGACAGGTGGATCGAATAAGCTCCCGACACGACCGGCCCTCGCCAGGTCGTCCAGTGTCCATCTCGTCAGCCATGTTTGATGTTGATGAACTTGACCTTGAGGCCAAAAATCTAAAAAAATCTTTAATAATATAAAAAAATTAAATTTATTTAAAATGTATTTTAAAATTTTATGAAAATTATTATTAAAAAACGTACATTTCCGGAGGACCCACCACGACCGACCCTCGTCAACTTTTTTATTGGTTATTTAATTGGCCAACTACTAGTATTCGCTCGACCCCTTCCACGCCATGCCATATCCGCTGTCCATTAATTTTTGGTATCACCCACTAGAACGCACTGGTAACAGGTTTCAACCACCAGAGATATTTTACTATTGACAAGAGTGCTATGGACCTGTAATGAATGGTAGCAAGGTCATGTAAATCGTAATTTTTTTTTCACAACCGTACATTACATCGTTTCAACTCCTTCTGGACATATACACATTTGGAAACTTTGTAGGCAGGATCTCCTCGGCGTAAAAACCACCATGGATGGTAACATTATTCAGATCGAGAAAGTAGGTCCTCGGAGCATAGTTGCGTATACGTCAAACACGAAAGAGTTCGGGGCTCCAATTCGCTGTAAATCCTTTCTCAAAGATGCCTTTGTGTTTCGAGATGCGCACCAGATCTACAACCTTGGCTTTAGGCTTGCGTAGGTCCCTCTTTTTCACGTCAGTGTACAATGTTCGAAGCAGGGAGTCGTTTTTCACGTCTTTGGGCTTCATGGGGCTTCATGCATGTGGTAGAGCGAACGGTATAATTGTACTCGCGTACGAGTTTTGGGAACATATCCAACCACTCGTAGTTGCCATTCGCAGCGAAATGCCTCCTCATCTTGCCCTTCAGAGTCCTGTAGAACCTCTCGACGATAGAAACTTTGAGATTGCTGTATGCTGAATAATGATTTATGTTATGTTTCTTTATCAGGGTCTTGAACTTTGCATTGTAGAGAATTTCTTGCCCTAGTCGGTTTGTAGATCAGTCAGGATGCGGCCTTTATGCAGCACATCACCCATGGTCTCGGTGTCATCACGAGCATTCTTAGACTTGACAGGCCTGGCCCAGGCGAATTTGCTATATGCATGACGGTCAACATGTATTTGTAGCTCTTGTTGACCCGAGGATACGATATCATCTCAACGAGATCGGTTTGAAATAGGTCGTTCATCCCACATATCACGACATTTTGGCGACAGTATTTGCGTCTCGCAGATGTGTGCAGTTCATTGGCGATTCCCAATCGACTTGTAGCCTCCCTCCCTCAGTTCTTCAATGATTGACATGGTCTCGTTAGTGTGGGAGTAATTTCCAACCCTTTGCGAAGCGATCAGTAGTCGTAGTCTATCGACCAGCTCGTTCGGGCCGTCCCAGAATATGAAGTCGGTGTTCTTGTCGTCGTCTATCTACTTCAGACCTTCGCCGCTTTTCAGCGCTTGGCCACTGAAGAGGTCTGCCAGAATGTCGATTTTTTTCGTGACATTCGTCTTTATAAACAACTATCTCAGGATTGTTATCTTGGTAAAGTGCATGCGTGAGTTCGAGCAATTTTTTGTATTCCAGCAGGTCGGATTCTGTAAACTCTCTGGGCTCCTTTCGAAATATAAGTTCAAGAAGCCCAGGGGTTTCTTGTGTCTTGTAATCGCCTACATGGATGATCCCACCAGGTACAAACTCTATTTCATTAGCACCGAGGAACCATTTATCATTATTCCTGTATATGCCTTATGACGTTATCATTATTACGAGATGTATACGATCGTAGGTAGCGACGAACCAGAGCATTGGTTTTGAAGACTTTCTTCCATACCTTTTTCTTGTGTAACAAATCCGCATCCGATACATCGTCCCGATCTGTTTGTACGTACGTCATCATGTTTCCACTTCTTCATAGGCTTAGCAGTATCATCGATTTCGGTCTTCACGACTATGGGCGCTCCATCGCTGTTCCTGAGTACTACGAGACGACGAGTAACAGGCTTAAAAATTTCTTCATTTATAAGTTTGCGCGAAATTTTAGCCCTCTTGGTGAGTAAGTACTTCGAGTGAACAAAATAAATCGTCCTATGTAAGTTGCTAGCAATGTCCGACATCAGACTCAATAAAAATAGTTACTTTTGCTCTCTTTTATAGTTTTAGTTTTGGGTCTCCGTCAAAAGACTATCGATCTTGCCCAGGCGTTTGCTGCAGGCATCCTATACGTCCCTGATATGGTTCTGAACATCCATATTCGTGGCGAGTAGGGAAATCGAGGTACCGAATGTATGATCTATTAAATCATTCAGCCCTTTCAGATTCTTTTTATTTTGTGCAGGTGCCACATTCAATCTGTCGGTAATTTGCCTTTGAACACTCGTTGTGTGCTCGTCAATGGCCACCATATCACGGGCGAGCTCGGTCTTCACACGCTCCATCTTCACCCCAAGCTCGGAGAGATAGATGCTAAAGAATGTGTTTTGTTCAGTCAACATACTGCGCAATTTCGATATGTTGCCATTACAAGATTCGAGGACGAAATTTTTAAAAGCAGCGTCCTCGGATCGTTTGGGTTCGCCAACATTTCAAATTATTCTTCTACCAGTATCGCAGGTTCCATAATTTCTTGGTACAAGACAACCTCCATGTTCGTCTTTGTCAAGACGCAGCTTGAGGCTACTTTGCCCGAATTTCTAAATGCTGTAATGCATTCTGAATGGTCGACGATAAACTGCTCGAATCCCTGTCGGTACCTCCCATTATATAGGGGCCAGTCCTTAACGATCGTCAAAAATCCATACTTGTATTTCCAGAACAGGGCACACAGACACTTGAAATCTGATTGCACCATGTCTGTGTTTACATAGTCTTCGTAAACATGCCGCAAATTCGTGTCATCCATGCGAAACAACACCAACATATTTGCATTGTCATGGAGCAGCTGTTTGGATATGCACGAATAAGTCAGGCCGAGGTACACACAGTCCACATTTGCGTGCCGTCCCATGCTGAAGTAATCTTGAAAACTAGATCGTTTCTCGCAGGCAATGCCATCGAAGACAAATATCGAGTTTGCTAATGCTTCACTCGGTGGCACGAATGCATCATTATCGTTGCAAGGGAAATAACCCACACCATCCACAGCTTGCCGTAATCGTGCCAGTCGTTGGTATTTAGGTTGATGGAGCGATTTTGAATATAGGTACATGTTCTCGAACCGAAAACCATTCTCTTCTTCCAGCAGGCTCAGTAAGACACATATATCCTCCCAATTGTATGGTCCCTCGATGATGCACCTCACTGTATTCGGAAATAGGCTTTCATGTTGTGATTCGTGGGAGATATCTACATCTTCAGCATGAATGTGTATGGGTAGAGTAACACCTTGCTTTATGTTACCACTATTATCTTGTGGTAACATAAGAGCCAAGTGCAGTGCTAAGTGTGGTGATGGTTGCGATGCTGATTGCGGTGATAAATGCAGTGCTTGGTTGCGGTGCTAGATGAAGTGCTGATTGCAGTGCTAAGTGCGGTCCTGATTGTGGTGCTAAGTATGGTGCCAACTGCGGTGATAACTGCAGTGCTAAGTGCGATGCTACTTCGGTGCTAACTGCGGTGAATGTGGCGCTAACTTCGGTGCTGATTGTAGTTGCAGTGAACCAGTGTCACAAGTTTTAGAATGTCTCTTCAAAATATCACTCCATGTAAAATGATGTTGACAAAGTTTCCACTGAAATGCCATACTTGAAGTTTTCATTCCGCAGGTCGTTATTTCGTGTCGAAGCACGCGGCATAAAGTCAATCGCCATGGAAGATAACCTAAACAGCAAAGTGCCGGCAATTTTTGAAGACATTGTAACAAAGGTGGAACTTCATGTGTACCAGTCTTTCCTGATCGGAACATACACACTACCATCGGAACTTCGGATTGCGGTCCAACACCAAGATATCTTCTCTCTTCCTTGCCAGTATTTCCGGCGAATTAGGAGGACTCTAACGAAAGAAGTTGGGTTCAACCCAGCATCGACGAAAATAACAAGCAATTGAATTCTTCATCTTATAGATCGCATTGCGTATTTTCTCAACGGTGTCGAAGCGGACCAGTTGCGAGACGTAGGCATAAACTTAGGGATCAAAAAATACCTTTCACTTACGCCGAATGAGCTGTCTGCGGCCAAGAGGGCAGGCTGGGGAATCGAAGATAACTACAGTGTTCCTATGTACTCTGGACCCAAGTTCGAAGTGTGCATCCCGTTCTCCATGCTATTGGAATTTTCTGAAGACTACAAACGAATTATCTTCAATTCGAAGCAGGAACTGGTGCTGCTTTTAGCTAATATACATGCAGACACCATGGTGAGTACAGGAGAAAGCATGGATACAGTGTAACTGAAACTACAGTCTATCGAATGGATGATGCCTCATGTGCAGTTGAGCATTGCAGAACGCATAAAATGTTGAAGAATGTGGAAGGTGGCCAAAACATCGATAAGGCTTTCAGGTCAAGGAGTCTCGAGAGATACCCTGGATTGCCAGCAATTCAGCACATTAACTGAATGGTGAAGTCCAGCTTCGCTTCTGAGAAACCGAGGTACATCATCGTTGGGCTACAGACCGGAAGACAGTACAATGTGAGAGTGAGTCGTTCGCAGTTCGACACATGTCAAATAGAAAATGTGAATATATTTTTGAATAGCGAAAGCTATCTGTACGTTGACATGAACATGAACTTTGAAAATAGTCGGTACATGCTGGCATATCAGATGTATGCTCAATTCTAAAATGCGTATTATGGAATCCTTCAATCCACGATTCCGAGCCCTGATACTTTCAAGAGTTTGGCTCCGCTCATGGTATTCGATGTGAGTAAACAGGGCGAGCATATTACTTCCAATGTGATCGACTGCAGGATTGAATTCTCTACACATCGAAATATTCCTCCCAACACATGTGCATTCTATCTGATACTTCACGACTGGCTTGTATCGTACAACTGCCGAGACAAGACCATCAAAATACTGTTGTGAGAGCAGTTGAGAATATATAAATATAACTGTTCACACACTAGAACTGTTTATTCGTATTCGAGCATCTTCAGCTTCAAGATGTACTGTAAACTGTAGGGTTTCCAAGAGTCAAAATGACTTCGTACTCAAGGAGACCACAGTGTCCTATTACGACGATGGCAAAACACGCACATGCTCCTTCCGTCTTCCTTATTCGTGGAAACTGTTGGACGAGAAGAGCAAGAAAAAATGCCTGGCTAACCAAGTACCGCCCCAGACTGGAGTGGCACGAATACAAGATTCCAAACTATCAGGTGGGAATCGTGCTGCGAGACTTGGTGTTGCAGTACCCGAAGGCCGCGATTTACCTGAGCAGAAAAAATAGCTTAGCGACTTGTGTAAATTTTAAGTGAAAATTATCGATGTGTAGGCCGAGTATGGATGTCCTTCGCTGCGCAAGCTGACGAAACTTTACGGCGATTCGCATCGTCATGTCTGCCACAGGTTTGAACATGATTGGGCCTGTGCACTGAAGAACATGCAGCTGCTGCGCAAATGTTGTGCCTCATACTTGGACCAGGAATCGACTGCCTACACCTAGACACGAAATCACCCGATATTCTCGAAATGTGAGAGAATTTAGTTTTGCATATGGTGGCACAGCTGATCTACATCTGCATTATATATTAAGGGAAAATCAACGATCTCGTTTAGTCGATGCCTAGAGGTCGAATCATCATCACCATTACTCTATTCTACCCTACGAACATTTATGCAAGCACCAAGCCAGACAATGGTAGCGTGGAGTATATTTTCATCGCAGAAGATGGATATCTGCGCACCTACATTAAGACCTGCGATGGCAGTGACATTCAGTACAGTCAATTCGCACATTTTCCGATCGTCAATGAACCAACGTAGTTTCAATTGAACTGTCCGGGAGCATCGGCCTGCGTCGTGTTTCACATGACGCCGCAGACACAGCTTCCCTGCAACATGGATCAAATCATCGCCCCAGCACAGACTCATGGTACCATCCACGTGCTAAACTGTGGCGTGGATTCGCTCCAGGTGGAGCACGAACCATCGGTCCACTCCCAGCAACCTGGGTCTAAGAAGGATACTACCAGCCAGACGACCAGATGCCACCGAGTGCATCGCCGACACCAGGCACTCGTGCCAGTACCCGTCACGGATGATTCTGCCCCCGATTTCAGAGATAAACCTGCACCCACTCGTCGACGTCCAGCAATGTGTACTCCCAAGGCTGCTGATGCCGGTTCTGCTACTGACAGACCTGACGTCGATGAGCCGGATGTTGGCACTAGAATCATAGATCCATCGATAAATGACGAGTCAAGTCTACACTGCAATGGTAATGTGATGGATAATGAATCGGAGACAAGTACTGCTGCTGCTGCTGGTGTCGAATGTCTTCGTAGCGACCCTTTGATTTGTGCGGACCTTCATAGGGCACTGCTGCTTACCGCCGTACATAAATTGCTCAACCTTCTACGAGATACCTAAAAATCATAAATTAAAATCTGCAGATTAAAATAACATGTAATGGACTCTGTTCTAAGAATATTAATAAAAATTATTGCATTTTTGCTGATTGTGTATATTTTATTATGTGTAAAATAAATTTTGTTTAAAATAATATGTGGTGTTTTATTTATTTTATAGCCCACCCCCACCTCTACCCGCTTTATATAAAAATATTTTTAATCAAAATAATAACATTTACAAATCAATTTAAAAAATGAAATATGACAATTTACATGACCTCGTTACCATTCGGTACAGGTCGATAGCACTCTTGTCGATAGTAAAATATCTTTGGTGGTTGAAACATGTTACCAGTGCGCTCTAGTGGGTGATACTAAAAATAAATGGACAGTAGATATGGAATGGCGTGGAAGGGGTCAAGCGAATACGAGTAACTGAACGATTAAATAACCAATAAAAAAATTTACGAGGGTCGGTTGTGATGGGAGATCCGGAAACGTGCATTTTTTATTGTAATTTTTAAAATTGTTATAAATATTGTATATATATTTTTAATACATTTTTGGAATGTTTTATCATTTTTTAAGTTTTTGTGTTTTTTTGGGATTTTTTAGAATTTTTTGGCTTAAGGTTAAGGTTTAACGTCAAGGTCAAGGTCATCAACATTTAACTTGGCTGATGAGATGGACACTGGTCGACTTGGCGAGGGCCGGACGTGTCGGCAGCTTAGTCGATCCACCTGTCAAGGAACCCCGGACCTCCTACGTGCACATGATTAAATTTTTTTTAATAATGTTTAAAATTTTTTATAATTTGTTAATTTTTCTGTATTTTTTAATTTTTTTTATTACAAGGTTATTTAATATCACGGACACAGGTTCAAGGTCAAGGTCACCGACATCCAACATGGCTGTGGGTGACGTCACAACATGGCGGCCAGCCAGCTCCTGGCACCTACTTCCCCTTTCCCTTGTGCGCGACTTCCCATAATATTCTACTTATGACATACCACGATTTTCACATCAAAACAGGAGTATTTACGGTAACTTATCCAAACAAAATGAAACTTTCCACTACTTTGATCTGTAATAATGAAAATACATCCAATAAAGAATTCTGTTTCGGCCTTTTTACTCTGATTCGCATGTTATTACGTAGTTACTTAAGTTATGCACAAAAACTAAATTCAGGGTCATTTCTCTCTTAAAACTGAAAAGTAATTAACACTTTTTGCTAAAGAAAAAAAGTTTCTCATTAAAATTGTTTAATTTTTCTTGTAGACTAATAACTATGTTCTAGCTAAACGTTTAAATTAAGACTTCAATAAAATATTTTACGCTGATGGTAAAAGGAGGCAAGGGGGAAAATAATCGATAATGTTTTGAAGAGTTTTAATTTCCTTGTGACCTAGATAGTCATAACAGGCAAAGAATTGCCAACTTAAATTAACTACTTGATTGAGTGATTGTATTTAACCGCGACGAAATAAAATCAGGGCAAACAAAAAGAAGCAACGCCCCTGACATGTTTTGAACTCGTGATCCACAAAAGCAGCCACGATTAACGCTTTCTCACAAGCTGAACGCTCTTGTTGCCAATCCAGACGCGAAATGACGAACAAATTCGTGACGAACATACAGCACTCGGTCGTTCCGGTGAGAAAATTACACGTGTTCTGTCTCCTTTACCGTACGAGTACAGGGTAAGATATTAGAATCAAATATATTTCTCTAAAATTATTAGGGGCTGCGGTGGCTGAGCGATTAGTCTGCTCGCCTCCAACCAAGGCGAACCGGGTTCAATCCACGGCCGGGTAAATCCCGATTTTCGCGGATTTTCTCGGGGATCTCCCGTTTCCCCCGCACTTGCATTCCAGCGCTGCTCCATTCTCACCTAATTTCACCCTCGCCGGCTCTCAAGACCTTGTTGTTAAGAGCCGTCCAAATCTCTCAACTCAACTATAAAATTATTACAGTCAGTTATTTAGCTGTCCTGATATTCCCTAGGATATTAATTTCTTTATGGCAGCCAGGTTTAAATGTTGTAAAAGTAAATATTTCAATATAGGCACCGTTTCAAAATTTCAGATAATTCCAGCAGATTTACAGAACAGAAACTTTCAGAAAATTGTATTTATCGTTTCTAGCGCGACATTTTACACGCTGTTAACTTCAGTTTTAATGCACGTAGTAACGTCTTAAAAGCATAGCAAACTTGTAAACAATTATTAAAATAAACAGGGAAGTGACTGAAAACGATTTATTTAATTACATTCTACTTAACAAAATTACTTAAAGAAACAACGGGTTAAGACTTGTCTTCCACAGAAGATTTATATATTGTACTTATGTAATTTGTCAAGTAATATCGTTATTTTAATTTTTCACAACTATAAATACTCAGAAGGAAAAAGTTTCACTTTAAATCCGCGTTCACGCTTATATATTTAGTTACGTAAGCTTTTTACCTTCAAACCCAGTTTGCGTGCTGAATCACTAACATTTGTGTTCTAAATGGAAAACAAAATTTTTTATTTAGTTAATAAAAAAATTATAATTATAGTAGAAAGTTTTTTTGTCAGAACTAAAGTAAATTTCATCTAAAGAAATGTTTGAAGGGGTAATGATTTACATGTTCACGAATATGTGTTACATACCAGGTTTCTGTCTAGGCAGTGAATAGTTTGATTCCTAATCACAGAATGTTCTGAAAAATTCTCCTTGAGATTCTGCGGTAGACTCTCTGGTGGAGTGAGGTTTTCTCGAATTTTAAAGCGGCCATCGTATAATTTTACTGGTAAAAATTTAGTAGCATAGGCCTAGTTCAATGTTGGACGTTATAAATGTTTCGCACATACTGTATTAACGACGAATTTTTGAGTTAATGCGGCCTAAAAACGTCGTTAAAAACTGATCGAAGTAAACTGAGCACTTTTGAAAGCCCTTGCTTAAGATCTACTTTTATGCGCATTGAGTATACTTCCACCATCGCTATTGGCCTCGTCACTTTATTCATGCGTCAAACAAGTGAAACTCTGAAATCATTAGAAAAGTAAATATTTTACAAATTTGCTCTTTTTTACACTTATATACAGTAAATTAAATAACGGAAAGCAAAATAAATAATTTCAGTATTCACTAAAGTTTACCTAACACTTTTAAATCAGCGTTAATACATGGGACTACTACTACTTTCCCTCCATCGTTACCAACTTAACTGGCCCTTACCAGTCAGTGTGCCCATTAAAATATATCCAGGTAGGAGCAGTGACATTTTTCGAAGGTTGATTTCAAAATTGTTTAAATAACCGTGAACGGCCTGTACTGCCAATGCAGAAAGGCTTCAAAATAATGGTTACAGTACAAGGGCCTGTGTCATAACTGAGCTGATCGGGCAAATGGCCAAAACGTTAACAAATTATAAATTATTTATTTATTTACCGCACACGTGTTTGTTCCCAGCTGTGCACAATCTGTTGGAAAGAGTCCTAACTGTCAAGAAAAAAAAACTTCAAATTATTCCGTACGCCTGATAGCGCACAGTCCGTGAGATATCACGCATTCCTTCCTTTCCGCTGAACGTTACATTCTCGCCCTCACGAGCATTTTTAAATGCTTGTGTTTATTTAACCTCGTTTATATTTTTTTTGCTGACAGCTTAAACAATAGTTTTACTAACTTGGGTACTGCTTTGATGGTTTTCCTTGCCCTATCAGGTTACTAAGGCAGCCTTACACGATGCCTAGGGCCAGCGATTTTTCGCGAAAAATCTGAGCACACAGTGTACGTCAATACTGCATGTACACCTCGGCTGTTGTCATACCTCCATTAGCTGCTGGAGTCGTTTCCTTTTCCGTATTTGACCGAGCCACTCAGGATTACGTAACTCTGACACTGAACCTTCGTGATTCGCGCGCAGACAGTTAACATGGACCAGAACATGTTTCAGCCAAACAAAAAAGCTGGACGACCCCACAGCGCTTTGAACTATCTTGTCTCGAAATTTTTTCGCGAAAAAGAACTGCCTCTAACGATGCCCAATTCCGTAGCAGTTTTCATGCCCATTTTCAAATGGTGTCTCTGCTCTCGTGTAGGTTACAATCCAGCCCCCTCCGAATAGGTCTGGCTCCGGGTATAACAGTTTTCGAACCCATGGGTACGCCCGAAACCGTAATCGAACGTGTTCTAAAATCCTGCTATACCCACGGAGCTGCGATAGGCATAATGAAGGACATCTAACTAACAACCTCAAGTCGTATACTTTCCGTTTATGAAAATATTACGGGACCTGTAAAACGTATTTTTGTACAAAAAGGAACTTAATATAAGAGCAAGTAAAGGGGAACATTACAAATTACTCACACAGTCATAAAAAACAATAAACACAACTTTAAAAAATACGTTACACCTGTGGAATTTGTATGCATAGGCCTATACAGTATTACAAAATCGGCGAAATAAATGTGTATGTAGCTCAGTGGGTTAACGCGCGGTTTTGGACTACGAAATTTCGGTAAAAGCTACACGCAAGTAACGGCACATTGCAGTCGACTAGTTGTGTTGATGATTGCTAATCAAATCGATTGGTTTTACGAGTAGTTAATTTGAGCTGTGTAGCATAAGAAATTTTAACAAACATAACAGCCTTATATTTAGTAATGTGATATTTTTAGTATGGTTATATTGTTGTCTTCTTTTAGCCTTCTAGCAGTAAAACATTGTTCAATTATGGAGAGCACAAGATTTATTATTATGCTTGTTAAAGAAAATATTTAAATAATTTCCACATTTTTAATAAGTGACGTAAATGTCCATCGTGCAGATTATGGGAATACCTTTTTTTCCATACATAAGTAGTGCCGTTATTCAAATCATTTTCCGTACATTAATAGTACTCGCACTCATAAACTTAAATAAATTCAGTCGTCAGGGGAATAAAAACAATTTTCGTAATTTTTGGATGCACCACAAAGGACGATTTATCGATGTTGGTACATGATACTAAGCCTACACGATTGGCAATAGGCTAGAAATTGGTTGGAGTGTTATTAATAACCCAATCATATAAACCCATCGGTATTCTTTTTAATGAGAGATCAACGTTATATTTTAAATATTTGCGCAATCTCAGAGTAAACACTGGATTAATATTAACCCAACTAAAATATGCTACGGGTAGCCTCATTCATCTTTCACACCAGCATCAGATGGAACTAACATCTGATTATTGCCAGAAACCCAAAAAAAAATTTTAATTTGGTTACACGATTACATTTATGCGTCACAAATCAACTGACATGCTCACATCCCTTTGCAAATTACAAAAATTTAGAAAACGGGTGACAAGATCTAAAGGCTGTTATTGGGATGAAAACGGATCAACTAATCTTACGCGTTTTTTACAAACATTGCGGTGGAGTTCTAGTGGAGTAAAGAATAGCAATGAAATTATTTTAATACATAGATATATAATTTGTTCTGGCGCAGAATTTGTTCGTTACAAAGGGTAGATCTCGTCTTCACATAGGATTACGCGACATGATATTTTGTGGTGTGTGTGAAACTCAAGAGAAGATCAAAAATTATATCTTCACTTCTTTGGTTCTCTGGAGGATTTCTGAACACACAGTACGTACTTTCAAAACAGAAACGAATTTAGCTACTGCTAGTAATAAAACGATTCGCCGCAGAGATAAAAGGAGTTGATACAGCAGAACAAGGAAAGGGGATGAATTTATCATATTAATTTTGTGGGTTAAAAAACCTGGCGGTGCCAAATCAGGCGAATAAGGGGAGTGAGGTCTCGTAGTAACGTGTCGTTTAAACAAATACTGCAATACAAAGTTATCGTGCGAGCAAAGACATTGTCGGAAGCAGAGGTATCTCTCTTCGAAAGTTTCTTACACGCCTCATTCGTTAGTTGTTTTCGCCATTCCCTACGTTTCCGTTGCACTATCACGAAGCTTTCGATAAAATTCATACACGTTCATAGTTCCACTGGTACAGCATTCATACACACACATGCACACACGCAAGACAAAAACGTTTCACACGCCATGTGTTGATTCAGACAGACGAAAAAAAGTAATCATGTTGAAACTTTTCAGGAGTATTGTGTAGAACTACTCTTCACGACGCGGTGTTAACATTGGTGCAGATACACTGAAGTGCCAAAAAAAACTGGTACACCTGCCTAATATCGTGTAGGGCCCCCGCGAGGACGCAGAAGTGCCGCAAGACGACGTGGCATGGACTCGACTAATGTCTGAAGGTATGCAGGAGGCATCGAAATCTGCGCCAATTTGAGAAAGGGTTGCACGTCTGTCACGTTTAAAGATTTTCGTCAGTCTTCGTTTGTCCCGTTCGTTCACGATCTTTTTCCGGCCGCAGCGATGTTGAAGATTTGATGTTTTACCGGATTCCCGATATTCACGTTACACTCGTGAAATCGTCGTACGCGAAAATCCCACTTTTATCGCTACCTCGAAGATGCTATGTCCCATCTATCGTGCGCCGACTATAACACAACGTTCAAACTCACTTAAATCTTGATAATATGCCATTGTAGCAGCAGTAACCGTTCTAGCAACTTTTCCAGACGCTTGTTGTCTTATAAAGGCGCTGCCGACTGCATCGCGTTACTATGATTGGTTCCATACCTCTGTTATTTGCATACGCACGCATATACCAGTTTTTTTGGCCCTCGAGTGTACGTCAATCAGCGATCGGCATTAACGTTAAAAGACGGCAGAATTAACCTTGAAATATAAGCAGGTCACTCAAAACCTGAAGTATTGAGAACGGCTCCATAACGGAGAAAAACTGTAAAAACTATTCCCGTGGATATTCGCGCAGTTTGATAAGTATTTCTTTGACTTAAATTTACTTTTTTTTTTTTTTGTTATTTCCGCTGCATTCCAGTGAATCTTATTACTCTGAAGCATTAATTAGCAGCTCATATGTCTGAGAGCCCGTTGGTAACACCTTATGCTGCAAATGAGTCTGGTTTAGAGAATAAGGGCATAATTGAATAGGTGAGTTCAACGGAAAGATGTCATGTAAAAGGACTTTTGGGAAACGCGAAAATTTACCTTTTAAACTAATGAACAAAAGCATAAAAGTACAGTTGCAAATATGATCTAAAGAACAAAAGTAACAATGATAGCATGGTGTGATTTAAATATTCTACATATTCTGTACATAAAAGTGAGCGAAAGATGTTGGAATATTTCCCTTCTCTGACTCAATTGAATAACATGATGGAAAAAAAAACATTATTACAGAATCTGCGATAATGATTGCTCAGCTATATTAACATGAGGCCTATAGTGGAAATAACTGTTATTTTAAATGTCCTCGGGTTAAACAAACGTAGTAAAAACTACTTACAAAATATCATAATGCTCTAACAGCAAGTCCATCTCACAAATAAAGCTTGAGGCATATTAGTCACTGTCCCCGGCTAAATGAGCAGTGGGTCACAGGATCATCTGATTGTAGAAGTATTTGCAGTCATCAGGAACATAATGGACCAGTTTTTTCTTCTTCTTGATGGGAATCTTCTCGTTATACGTACTGATAGTAGGGAGAGCAAACTCACCACCGTTGTACAGTTTAAAGCCATCACTGAGATGACACCCAATAAAGTCATGGCAATTTACACAACCCTTTTATTCTTCAGTAAACGTCGAAAGTTTGTATCTGCTCATTTGGAAGCTTTGTTTTCTTCGCAGACCTTCAGCAGTTGTCTTGACAAGCGCTTGCCACCACGCCTTGAAGTTAAGTACTTGCTTAGCGTGCACGGGCTTTACCTCAAAAGTTAAGTAGTGTCTTCGTGGCCTTACGTATAATTTCGTTAAATTTATCTGGTGACTATATTTGGTCAAGGCGGCGAACAACTTTCTTTATTGCTGCGGAAATCACGGTCGCATGGAAGGAAACTGTGACCCCGAATCGGAAAATAAAAGTGGACACTTCTCAACCTTCCAGTCATAGCCAGCCACATTAAAAAATCTCACCAGTGTGCGATTCTGGTTTTGCCCTGGGCAGGCGTCACTAACAGAATACCTCTTTGATTTCAGGAGACAGTTTGTTGACAATATAGTCATGTAAAAACATCACCATTAACACTGCAGTGCAAACGGTAACGAACAGCAGAGCGCTCTGTCGGGATATCGGGTCATTACGTGGCTACTGGGCCCAAGAAGGGAAATATTTGAGGAATGAATGTTTTCTTTCTTCATCCCACTCTTCGTGACAACGAGCCCGCCAATGCATTAGTAGTGTTGCAATGCTTTCCTTCGTTAGCTCACTGGCCGTATCTACCTTTCAGAACGTAATTGGCTATCTCAGTTTATTTTGGTCAAAAGGTGGAATCTTTTCCTTCTTAATCTCACTGATTCAATTAATTTTTAAGGGTTAATATCAAAACAGTTTAATTAAGAGAAGACAATTCCTGGTATCTTGGGTTATGGCATTTTTAGACCAAATTCTCTATTAGAATACCTGTTAAAAAGGTTTCGGCACCAGTTCCACTGTTTTCAGTTATTTTCTAACCATGGTAACTTCAAATAAGACATAAGTGATGATTTTCGCAAGCAAATACTTAAGTCGTAATAGAAGGAAAAAAAAGAACAAAAAGTTTCATTCTACAACATGTGCTAAGTAATGTTAGTACAGTCCCATCCGTAAAACCCGAAACAAAAATCTGTTCTGCCAGACCATGGCGAATAATCTCTAAATTCGAACTCAATGCGATCAATGTCCATAAAAGCTCAGATCACGGTGAAAAACTGTGTTCGTTTGATAATGAGTGTGTGTATTCCAGCAATAGAGTTCGTGCTCCATCATATACCGAATGTGTCGAATCGGAAGTAATCCTGACGCGTGGAAATGTAAGAATTTGGTGACATTTCATTTCCTGTCGTGTGAAGCTCTTCAGCCAACAGGACTATGGGATGGATTTATAACGAATTATTTCTCTCATTTATGTAAATATTTTTGTTGGAAAGAATACGTGAGCTCTATCATTTCGTAAAAATAAAATTAATTCTGGGTCGTATGTGGAGAGTGGAAAGGTTTGGGCGGTTCTTAACATCGAGGTCTTGAGAGCCGATGAGGATGAAGCAAGGTGAGTATGGAGCAGCGCCGGAATGCAAGCGCGGGGGAAACGGGAAATCCCCGAGAAAACCTGCCAACCCGCGGCATCGTCCGGCACGATTCCCACGTGCGAAATTGAGTCGTACGTAATTTAACACAAGACGTGTACACGAAATATTTACAACACTTTTTTCTTTCTTCTCTGTAACCGTTCTTACATGCCTTTACGTAAAAGTAAATGATCTTGAACAAATCACACCGAGTACAGGCAAAGCATAATCTGCAAGTGTTACAGATGGCCTTTGATCAATGATTTCTATGTAGTTTGCACTCACCGTCGGTCACCCAAACAGGTACGTTTAGTTGTCGCGTCATGGGGATGCCAACTTCATGTGGCCAAGAAACCCGTATTCCGACTGGTGACAATTTAAAGGTGGGNNNNGGGGGGGGGGATTTTTCGTTGCTACGCTCCGAAGTTTATTCTGAAGTTTATTGTAATAACGTTGTGTATAATTCTTAGTGATTTTAATGCCCAATTTAGTTACTTTGATACTTGATATTGTAGTATTTCCGGTTCTGTTATAACTCTTTATAACTTACCTTACGACTTAACAGGTACTATATATTTCACAGAACAAATACAAAATCGTATTATGGATACGAAAATTTTATTTCTCCGGTCGGGAGTGTGAACACAGGAATGCAGAAGTTGGAAAAAAATATCCAGAGGGGGAAAAATTCCCCGCCTGCACCCACCCCACCCCTTCGACCACACGCCAAAACAACCATGGTCCCATCAAGGGCAAAGAGAAAATCCGAACCCTGCAAGCATCACAGGAAACGACTTGCATAGCTTAAATGCCCGGACCCACGTGCCAGGCGAAGTTTTTCCCGTTAGGCAATGAGTACCGTTCCTCATGACTCTGAGTATTACCGGCAGACATACACGCAACACGCACGCAGTTAGCGTGAAGAGCCTGACAGTGAGAGGACAACTTTGGATAGGGGTGGTGAGGGGAGCCTATTAAGGCCGTATCTCGCTCACTTTTTATATCATTATCTGAAATAGATTTAAGTAAGGAAGTAAATTGAAATATTTGTTGTCAAATTATTATAGTTTTCAAAGTATAGCACCGAAAAGTCGAAAATTTCATAATATGGGAGGCCAAGTTTCAATGCTCCTAGTGGTTAGAAACAGACAATTGTATTGCGGCGGCCATATTGGTTCACGTAGTTTTTTCTCTGGCGGTGGCCATTTTGGCAGCCAGTGCCAGTAAAAGTCCACATTTTCAAGAAAATTTCCCGAATTTCCCTTAAAAAATATGACTTGCACAATCCTGCTGACATTGCCCATGACTCCACAATGCGGCTACGTGGCTCCTTTTTGGACAAGTGGAGGATTGAGGGATTTCATGCTCTATTATTTCATGGCAGCATCGACCATCTTGTTCCCTACTTAATGCTCTTGCATTCCAAACGAGGGGGTTTTCTCCGAGTCTCCCCGAATTCGAATACCTTGTTCATGCTCTTACATTCCAATTCTATTTTCTCATTCTATCTCCTTTCTCTTGCCATCTTGTTCCCTACTCACGCTCTTGCATTCCAAGCGAGGAGATTTTCTCTGAGTCTTCCCAAATTGGAATACCATGTTCATGCTCTTACATTCCGATTTAATTTTCTCATATTCCTTCTGCCATCCTTTCACCTGGTGCCCTGACAGAGACGTGTCTCATACTGTACCATTACCCCTCGGTTTTCTCATATTCCTTCTGAAATTCTTTCACCTGGCACTCTGAAGGGGATGTGTCTCATGCACTGCCATTCCAACTCGATTTTCTCATATTCTTTCTGGCATCCTTTCAGCTGGCACCCTGACAGGAACGTGTCTCATGCACTACCATTACACCTCGGTTTTCTCATATTCTTTCTGGCATCCTTTCACCTGGTGCCCTAGCGGGGACAAGTCTCATGCGCTATCGTTCCACCTCGGTTTTCTCATATTCCTTCTGACATCCTTTCACCTGACGTCCTAGAAGAGACGCCCTAGCGAGGTCAAGTCTCATGCTCTATCGTTCCACGACGGTTTTCTCATATTCCTTCTGGCATCCTTACACCTAGCGTCCTAGCAGGGGCGCCCTAGCGGCGACAAGTCTTATACTAAGAAAATCCATTTGACTCATTCGCAACAGCAGAAACCATGTAAACAAGCAACCATGACCTTGACATTGGATGATGTTATGCGGTTATGACCTGACCTTAGATGATATCATGCGACCTTGACCTTGAACTTTGATCACTATCTCGAAAAAAATATATTGCTTAACAAAAAATAATAATAATTTTTTTTAGAAAAATCATAAGACCTTCGATTTGTCTTCGACGAAGCTGAAGACGGGGAATACCCCGTCTTCAGCCGCGAAGGCCTTATAATTTTTTCTGCTATTTTTAAATTTTGTGACAAGCAAAATAAAACCGTCTTTAGAAGTCGCGTAATGCGTATCGCAATTGTATTGTATTCATTTGTGTAGTTGGTCGTTGTGATCATTCATTCTTTCTCATGTCGACGTACATTCTAGCGTTTTACTAAACATCTTGGTGTGATATCAACACTGATATAACTGCTGTGGACTGTAGCTCCATCGGGTTTTTTAATAAGTGTGCTTAGGTCATTCTTGACACTTGTAACCTTTTTCGTTGTCGGGGGTGATGCCATTGTTTTGAATTTCGCGACTATCTTAAATGGTTCGGAAATTACAGCCAACTATGTCTATACATATGCTTAGGAAATACTTGACACTGCGGTCATTTTCATTGTAGGCGATGATGTCTACGTTTTGAATTTGGTGACTTTATCTTAAAGGGTTCGGTAATTACACCCAACTATGCATATAAGTGCGCTTGAGCCATACTTGACCCTGCATTCATTTTCGTTGATGGTGGTGATGTCTGTGTTACGAATTTGAAGTCTGTATCTTTAACAGTTCGGAAATTACATCCAACTATGCTTATAAGTATGCTTAGGTCATATTTGACCCAGTGAAGATTTTCGTTGTTGGGGGTGATGCCTACGTTACGAATTTGGTAGCTGTATCTTAAATGGTTCAGAAATTACGTCCAACTATGGTTATTTGTATGCTTATTGCATATTTGACACTGCTGTCATTTTCTTTGTCGGAGGTGATTTCCATGTTACGAATTTGGTAGCTGTATCTTAAATGGTTCGGAAATTACAGTCAACTATGGTTATAAGTATGCTTAGGGCATATTTTACGCTGCGGTCATTTTTCTCATTGCAGGTGATGTCCATGTTACGAATTTGTTAGCTGTATCTTAAATGATTCGGAAATTACAGCCAACTATGTTTATAAGTATGATTAAGGCATCTTTGACCATGTGGTCATTTTCCTTGTCGCGGGCGATGTCTATGTTACGAATTTGGTAGATGTATCTTAAATGGTTAGGAAATTATGGCCAACTATGCTTATAAGTATGAGGAAACCTAGGTGGAATGATAGGGCATGTGATTCGTCCCTGCCAAGATGCCAGGTGAAAGGAGTCCGGAAGGAATATGAGAAAACCAAAATGAGACTTGGCCCCCGGCCAGGGCACGAGGTGAAAGGGGACCAGAAGGAATATGAGAAAACCGAGGTGGAATGATAGAGCTCTAGACTTGTCCCTGCTATGGCGCCAGGTGAAAGGATGCAGAAGGAATATGAGAAAACCTAGTTGGAATGATAGAGCATGAGAATCGTTCTTGCTAGGGTGCCAGGCCGGGAGGTCTCTGAGAAAACCTTCCAAATGAAATCCAGACCATGAGATTACCTCTCGCATGGAATGCAAGAGCATGAAGTAGGGACGACGATCGATGTTGTTGGCCAGAAATGTAAGAGCGTGAAGTAGGAAAGGAATAAGAGATTATAATCGAATTCGGGAAGACTCTGAAAAAAACCCCTCGCTATGAATGCAAGAGCGTGAAGTAGGGAACAAGATGGCAAGACAAACGAGAGAGAATGACAAAATAAAATCGGAATGTAAAAGCATGAACAAGGTATTCGAATTTGGGAAGACTCAGAGAAAACCTCCTCGCTTGGAATACAAGAGCGTGAGTAGGGAACATGATGGCAAGAGAAAGGAGAGAGAATGAGAAAAAAATCGGAATGTAAGAGCATGAACAAGGTATTCGAATTCGGGAAGACTCGGAGAAAACCCCCTCTCTTGGAATGCAAGAGCATAAAGTAGGGAACAAGATGGTCGATGCTGGCATGAAATGATACACCATGAAATATTACAATCCCTCACTTGTCCAGAAAGGTGTCACGTAGCCACATTGTGGAGTCATGAGCAATGGCAGCCGGATTCTGCAAGTCTTTTTTTTTTTTTAGGGAAATTCGGAAAATTTTCTTGAAAATGTGGACGTTTTAACGGTACTATCTGCCAAAATGGCCGCTGTCGGAGGGAAAAAAGAAAAAAATGTGAAAGGATGTCATTCAAGATGGCCGCCGCCAGTCCCCCGCCCCACGCCCCTGGTCAACAATTGTCTATTTATAACTACTGCTCCTAAATCATTATCCCAAATAAATCACAAGTAATGTGATTCATATCATGCACACAACATGTTAATTAAGTGTCAAGGATATTCAACATAACGTTATTTTTGTTTTATATATTTCCGTCGTGTTTTAACTATTCTATGTGCACAGCATGCAAAAGCGACAAGAGAAGCGGCATGGTAAAACCGATACACTTTGCAGAAATTCTTGTCTGTTTAAAAACACATGTTATGTAAGTTATTTGTATTACTAAAACATTTACATTAATTCACCTACACGTTTTGGCGACAAGGTTTTTGCCCGGAAAGTTACTAACCTATCATTGAAACGCTGAAACACTGTAAACAAATATGGCGCGTGGACTGAGAGTGCGAGAGAGCGCCAGAGAGCACAACTTGGTGCTCTCTGCGCTCTCGCTCATTTGCGATAATAGAATGTTCTCTGTGACGTCATTATGACGTGTCACGAGAGCGAGAGCATGAGAGAGCGCTCTCTGGGCCAATTACACGGCCTTATGTTCTATCTCTCTCCCGTGCTCCATGTGAGCAACGTGAGACGCCCAGAGTTATCAGTGACGTACTTATGACGTAGGCACGAGGTAGCACTCTCCCAGCCGATTGAGACACAAGCTGAGATTTTCCCAGCAAACAACGCGTTTCAAAGAAAAGGAATTTCTTGTGCTGAGAAAAAGAAAAATTAAGTTATAAAGGTTGAAATATTTCTCTGGGCGTATTATGAGAGGGTTAATTACAGTTTTGTGTAAGAGAAACTAAAAATTATCCCTAATACAATATATCGGGACCGGAGAGTGAAGAGGGGAGTGAGTGAAGAGAATTGGGCGGCTCTCAACAGCGAGGTCTTGAGAGCGGATGATGAAGGGTGGTGAGTATGGAGCAACGCCGGAATGCAAGGACGGAGGGAACGGGAGATCCCCGAGAAAACCCGCCGACCAGCGACATCGTCCGGCACGATACCCACTTGCGAAAATCCGGAGTGAGCCGACCGGGTATTGAACCCTGTTTGCCGTGGTGGGAAGCGAGCAGTGTAACCGNGGGGGGGGGGGGAGAACTCAGCAACTGCTGACGTAGCATTTTTTCCACATACAAAAGTAAACTCTGGGAAAGTTACTTAGATAGTGAAGTGGTGAATTCTGCCTTTCCGGAAAGGGGGAAAAAATCACGTATTTTCTCAAAGTCTAACTACCCTTGGCATTCAAATACAACTTACACAATACTTTCGACGTAGAAGTATAAAAATCGTGCTGCATTACAGCAAATATATTCAGCACACACAGAGACAAGTTCTTAGAAAATCACGTTTCCAGAAAGACAGTCGCCACTTTAAAACAAGATGGCCGCCCGGTCTGTTACGAGAACTCACCTTGTTTGCTTCCCCGGGTTCCCTCACTAGCGCCGCGCTCGTCCGCCGGTAGAACTACAGCCCAGCGCCCGTGGAACAGCAGACGCGCCGGGAAGAAAACGAACGGTTCGAGAGTTCTTTCTTAACGTTACCTCTACCCGGGTTGCAACGCGTGAAGACACGCGACGCGACGTGCAGTTTGTGGTCCGGGGGAAGCCGGAAACGTACGACGAAGCCGATGACTGGGGCCCTCTCGCGAACCACCTGAGAACTACTTCGAGCGGTCCGTTTCCTCGTTGACCAGAGAGCACGTGACCTTGAGAAGCCCAGCAGGGACTCCCCGTAGGGCGCGATGTCTGCGGCCTCGGTGCTTCCTGGCTAACGTTATTTCTACTATGGGTCGGCAATATCAACGTTAAAAGTTTGGCCACCAAGAATTTTCGCCGCTAGGTAAGCGCTAGTGTCGGCCAGGTTACCAAACTTTCCCAAATTGTCTACGTTAAAAAACGGGATGATTGCAAGAATCTTAAATAAAATGTAAAATAACTTCGTGAGTAAGTAAAATCTTTATATGTTATTATTCACGTAACTTAATAAAAATGTTAATTAAAAACCTATTTTTTGGAACACTGCGCACCTAGCGGCAGACAGTTTCCCTTTGACCAAACACTCCCATAAGAAATCACAGTTTGTTCCTAACCTGAGCAGAGTAAAGCTTCTCCCCCGCCGTTAGCTCGCGGACGTCTCGCCTGGTCTGCGCCCCGCGTCGGACAGAGGGGGCCAAATTGTTCATGCAGGTGCCAGCGAACAGTCCTCATCGCTTATTCGGGCAAGGCGTGTTTGCGTCGTCCCTCCAACACGCGGCTCATGTTTAAAAACCTGGCGACTCAGCTCCGGCCGACGCGGCACCTGCTCGAGCAAGAAGGGCTTATAAACGCCGTTCGCGATAAAGTGAGCACTATCGATATCATCCAACCTTATAAAAGAAAAGTCACTGCTCCTACCTGCATATATTTTAACGGGTTTAAACTTGGCAACGATGTAGGGAAAATAGTTATATTGATTAACGTAAAGTTAAAAGTGCTTGGTAAACATTTGTGATAAATTATTTAATTCGCTTTCCGTATTTTGTAATGCATCTAATCGTAAGAATTAGCAGATTTGTAAAATATAAAATTTTTCTAATCATTTCAGTTTCATTTCACCGGCGCATGAATTAAGTGATGAGGCCCACGGCGGCAGTGTTAATTTTACATGAGGCGAAATAATACACAACGTGCATACAAGTAGATCTTGAGAAGGACTTTCAAAAGTGCTCAGTTTACCGCGAACTGACTGTAGCAGTGGACGACGCGTGGCGGCAGATGTGGACGTGAAAAGGCGGATATTTCACGCTCCAAGACCCCAACCTTGCTCTAGAACTCGCACGCAATTTATATTCGTAGGTATATTTGTAAGTCATCCGAAAACAAAATAAATAACTATAAACTAATAAATGTTATTTTAATGTTGAAATACGTACTTTATTAAATAAAGCGAACGAGTCTACCTGCGAAAACACGCCGGATTTGTTTACACTACACTAGCTAAACCTTCTCAAAAATTAGTGCAGTTTGTGATGCACAAAGTGACCCATTTGAACGCAGCAATGTTTCAGAGGCATTACACACGAGCGTCAAATTGCCGCTGGCCGCAACGATTTGTAGATATTGTCGGCTAATCCCACTTTCTCTCACGTGTAACGGCATTTACCGCCGCCAGAATATCTTATAGGATCTTGATAATAGAAAGACGTACCTCTCTCCGCGTTCGTAGCGGCAACCATGTCGGAATGTTGAAAAAAACTTTTTTTTTGTGGTTTTTTTTTTGTGATCTACGTTACACTTTCACCGGCAGACAACAAAGAAGAATGCTGAAAGGAGTCTTCGCGACCATGTGCAATATCCCTCCCTCTTCCTTTCGTCCTATATTCCTCGGAGCCAATATTTCATATATCAGGGTAAGTTTTTCTTTCGCTAATTCTATGAACATTCCTGTGTCTATTACCTCAACAGAAGTCGCATTGGTAAGAAAACGGGACGAGAGTTTACCGTATGTCATGCGTCGTAAACGGTCCCCACCGGCAAGCAGGTACCAACCTCAAACGCCGTTCCCCATTTCTGGGAGCCAGTTGGTGCTGAGTGGAACGTGTATCAGGAACTATACCTAACTTTATGCCTTTCCCCATTGCTGGGAGCCAGTTGAAGCTGAGTGGAACGTGTATCAGGAACTATATCTAACTATATGCCGTTCCCTATTGCTGGGAGCCAGTTGAAGCTGAGCGGAACGTGTATCAGGAACTATACCTAACTATGTATAGTTCTTTTCGCGGTTCCTTCACACTTTTTGAATCAAATCTTTGAAAAATCACCCCATGTATAGTGTATTTACTAAGTTTCCTCAATATACCATAGACCACAAACTTTCTATACTGTTGTTAACATGAGGGTATCTAATTTTTGATTAAATTGAACTTGAAATTGGGTATATTATTACTTAAAAATTGCAATTTTTCATTTTTAAATAATATGATTAAAAACAGGAAGAAAATAGATGTATTTGTAATGCCTGGTAAGAAATAGTTCTTACACAAAATATTATTACACTGAGCCCGCATGAATGCAGTGCGCTGTCCATTTGGAGTAATTTTCTAGAATTAGTTAAGCTTTGTTTGCATGAGGCGGAGGAATATCCTGGAAGCAGAGCTTCAATAGGGCTTCAAAAAAGTTGGAAGTAACCGTGTATGGACTATACCCCTGAATCGCCACGTTAAAATATAGTTTCAGGCAACGGCACTTCGATGTTCGCGTCTTACGGCCGGCCCTGAGTGAACTCATCGCGAGGCTCGAAGCCTTCGATTGGCTTGATGAATGTATTTGCAAGTATTTCCGAGACCAGAGCAGTGGCTGAATTTTATCGCACGTAGCAAACTTGCACATGATATATAAACATACAAAAGCCAGATGTGGTGGCGGCTCTTTTGATGTATACTCTGTCATAGGCGCAGACTGCGTGTTTCCAGAAGAAGGGCAAGTCTCAGATCTTTCTGTGACAGTACATTTAAATCTTAATCCTTCCTCTCTCTCTCTCTCTCAACCTTCCTTCTCTTTCCTAACGTGAGTTGTATGGTTATGTATGTCTTTATGCACGGTATGTAACATCACGTGATTACACCACGTGCTTCTAAAACACGGGGGCAAACTTCGGCAGGCTATTTCTTGCGGGAATGTAACTCTAATATAAGCATAAATTGTATGCACAACTTATCTCCTAGCGTTATTATTAAGGGAGCTATGTGCACCCAAAATTTGAGTTTTAAAATGCGTTTAGTAAAAAATATCCGATACTACTTGTGACTAAGCAACAAATCGGCGAATGGTGTTTTGTATAAAGTAGATCTTACACCTTCTAAAAACGCGGTCGGAAATATCATCCTCCTTACTTTTGAAAATGGCTCTTGACACACTATATTTGCATCAAAATTTGTACTGCGTTCTAAGCAATTCATTTTTTTTTTTAATCAGCACGTCTAAATTAAAAAAAAAAAAAAGTCGTCTTATTGGAACACTCTCAGGCGAACCGGTTGTGAGATAAAACATGTTGAGAATTCAAAACAGAAAGTGTGTTGCATACTAGCATACTACGAAGGCAAGCCACAATACAGAGTACGGCAATTTAAATTATAATTTTACAGGAGCGCACAGCTTCCTTAATAATAACTTGACGAAAAAAGTGATACTTACATTTTATTCTTATATTTTAGTCAGGAACACACTGCCGAAGTTTGTCCCGATGATTTAAAAACATGTTGTGTTTAAATAAAATAATATCGGATGAAATATTTTTTACCTTGGTTATGAAAAGACCTATTAAAATGTATAATTTGATAAGAATAGGGCACACATTGTACATAGTTATAAATATATTTTATAAACTTAAGGTGGCCGACTGGGTAGGCCGCCGAACGGCGTTCAGAGTTCCAGCAGAAAAAGGTTTTATTAAATAACCGTCCAACGTGTCTGAGCGAGGCCTGCTTGCAATAACATTTAAGAAATTTTACGCGCCTGTATACGTTTTTCAGTTCCTCCATTTCTCTCTGAAGCATACTTTTGCGATAGTGAAAATGGCTCAAACGGGTGTTTTCACTGTAATTTTTAAGTATCAACATTCCGGTGCAAAACATTAAAAAATGGCATAGGAACGCGCATCAAACCTGTATTTTTTATTATTACGTCTTAAAATGGTGGGGGTTTCCTCTTAAATTCTCAAAGAGGCGCGTTGTCGACGGCAAGACTGCACGCCAGTTCAGTGCTTTGCGTGTAGAGGCGATGAGAGAGTTGATGGCTCATGTCTCGGTCGCCCATAACGCTCCCACGCTTTTAGACCTCAGACGTGCAAAATTCCTTCAACCAGGCGGCCACCTTAAGTAGTGACAGAGGGCGATTTGTCAACCCAGGGAGAGGACATCTCTCCTTGCTGAAAAGTGGCGGGGCGACCTACTTTCTTGCCCCCCCGACCCCCTAAACCAAACATCCCGCTCATCATCCAACCCTCTCACACTCGGTGCCTATATAACCCTGCCCTAGTTCTCATTGGCTTTCCTTTACACACGTCTGACATTATTCCTTCTCTTACTACCTAGTCGTCCCATACATTTTTTAGACAACAAATGTATGCCAAAAATTCAATTTTCTTATAGTTGCTCGACCTGAGAGTTTTCGTTGAATGTTTCCCTGAAGAAATGGCAGAGAGTGCGTACTTATTAAGAAGGAAACATCCTTTGTTTCCACACTTGTCATAACTAGAAACAATTTTTTTGTTTACACAAACAACAGCAGAATCGATGAACTTGTTGCAGGTATAAAGCTGATGCCGATTTTGATTTACAGTAGTTATATAGTTTTACTCTTTGTTGTTCTTTTATTTAGTAGTCATATGCGAAGCTATTCTAGATGTCATCTCATCGATCATACTGTACAGAGTTAATAAGCAGCTGTGGCCAAAAAAAAGATTCATTGTTTCCTACTTAAATAAGTAATCCTTTTAAATTCATTCGGCAGAAATCAGAAACACACACACACATATATATATATGTGTGTGTGTGTGTGTGTGTGTGGGAGTGAGGGAGTGAAGAGATTTGAGCGGCTCTTAACAGCGAGGTCTTGAGAGCAGATGAAGAGGATCGAGGTGAGAATGGAACGTCGCCGGAATGAAAGGGTGGGGGAAACGGGACATCCCCGAGAAAAACCACTGACCAGCGGCATCGTCCAGCACGATTCCCAAATGCGAAAATCCGGGATTGACCCGGCCGGGGATTTAACCCGGTTCACCTTGTTGGGAAGCGAGCAGGCTAACCGCTCAGCCNGGGGGGGGGGGAGAATTTATTTCATTATGTTGAAAGGAAAGTGGTTGTGCTCACACCACATGTGGAAGAAAGGTTCATTGATGCCAATAAATATGTTATGTAAATAACACAATAGACTGTTGTCTTTTTCTGTACCCATGTTTTGATATATTCTGAGATTCCTGTGAAATACGACAAAACTCCGCAATGGTGTATGAGCCCAAATAATAGTTCACTTACTCACTTCCTGACACTATAAGACTCGTTCGAAGATCATCGCTTACACTGAAAAAATTTCTGTTTTATAAATTTAGTTATTATCTATTTATCATTATAACGACCTTAAATCTTAGGAGTATTAAACAATATTAGTTCATATGCTATGTTTATACTGCAGGGTAGTGCAAATTACATTATAACTACAGTCGCGTTTTCAAAGTTATTTCTTGAAAAATTTAATTAAGCAATAAAAAAGGATTCAAAATGGCGAAAGAAACCTGGCCTTGAATTGCCTGTTACTTTTTTTTGCCAAGCGATGTGGACAGTTTCCGTATATTTAAAACCGCTCAATATTTTCTGGGGCCTCTAGCATCGAACAACATTTAAGAATATTTTCACGTTCGTATACTACTTTCGCTTTCTGGATTCGTCCCCAACGTATTTTTTTTCGAGAGTGAAAGTAGTTTAAACGAGGGTTTTCACGACCACTTTAAGGCGTGATAATTCCGGTACACAGTCTTTGTAATAGCCAAGAGAAGTATAGGGCAGCACGCCTTTATTATTACGTCACAAAATTATAGGGTCGCCTCTGAAAGCAGTACAGAGGCGCTTTGGGGACGATAAACCTGCGTACCAATTAAATCAACGTATAGGCTGTTCACGGTTAAGCGAGCCCTTTTAAAATCAACGTTTGAAAAAAGTCACTGGCCATATCTGCGAATATTTTAACGGGAACACTGACTGAAATGCGCCCAGTAAAGTTGGTAACGAAGGAAGGAAAGTAGTTATGTGTCATAACGTTGCATGAACTGTGTTAGGTAAACATTTGTGAATACTGAAATTATTCATGTTGCTTCCTGCTTTTTTAATGCATATCATGTGTAAAAATTAGCATATCTCTAAAATGTTTACTTTTATGCTAATTTCACAGTGTCACTTGGCCGACGCATGAATAAAGTGATCAGGTCCATGGCAATGCTAATTTTACAAATGTTTGCAAGCAGGTCACACAGGTACTTCCAAATGTTCCAGAAGATTCGAGAGTAAAACAAATAGAATGTCATTTACCGGAAGTATTGGAGAAACTGTTAGTAAGAACAAAAGAAAATCTTAACTGGTGACAGGAGAAGGCTGTCTTTGAATTACTGCAGAGTAATAGGAATACCTTCTCGTGCGGACCAAACAACCTTGGACGGACTAACGTGACCTGCCACAACATAGACACAGGAGATGCTAGGCCCATAAAACAGCCACCAATACGACTGTCACTAGCTTCGTATGAGGCAGTTGAGGGAATACTGAAGGAAATGAAGAATCTAGACGTGATAGAGCCATCAGTTTGTCCATGGTCATCCCCCATTGTTCTTGTTAAGAAGCACTATGGCTCTCTGAGGTTTTGCGTAGATTATCGCCAGTTTAATAATGTGAACAGGAAAGATTCTTATCCGCTTGTAAAGATAGATTACACATTAAAAAGCCTAACAGGTTCACAATGGTTTTCTACTTTGGACATGAAGAGTGGGTACTGGCAGTGCTAGGTAGCTGCAGAGGGCCAAGAGAAGACTGCATTTTGTGTCCAAGGGAATGGAACCTGGCAGTTCAAATGTATGCCTTTTGTGCTATGTAATGCCCCCACCACCTTCGAATGCATGATGAGAAAAGTTCTGCCTTTAGATATTTGTCAGGTTTACCTAGATGGCATTGTTGTGACTGGAAGGACATTTGGAGAGCGCCTATCACGCCTAGACTCTGTATTCCAGAAAGTGGCCGCAGCCAACTTGAAACTGGTTCCTAAGAAGTGCCACCTTTTCCAAAAGAAAATAAATTTCTTGGGACATGTTGTGTCTGCTCATGGAATCGAAACAGACCCCGAGAATACTAAAGCAATAAGAAATTGGCCGACGCCACATGACAAAACTGAAGTGCGGAGTTTTATGGGATTATGTGACTATTACCTTCAATTTGTACCTGGGTTCGGCATGATCCCAAGCCCCGACATGAACTGACTGAGACAGAAAGAAAATTTCATTGGACCACTGAGTGTAAAAAATACTTTTCGTAAGCTAAAGGAAATTCTGATATCTCCACCAGTCCTAGGTTTCCCGAAAAGTGAGGGCATGTTCATTTTTGTCACTGATGATAGTGATGTAGGCATTGAAGCTGTGTTGTCTCATGTTCAAGATGTGAAGGAAAGACCACTAGATAATTTCAGTAAGGGATTGCATAAGCCTGAGAAAAATTACCATGTTACATGCAGATATATTCTGGCCATGGTGAAGGCAATTTCACACTTCTACCCCTACCTTTATGGCAGACGTTTTATTCTAAAAACCGAACATGCTTCATTACACTGGCTACTAAATCTCAAGAACCCTGAAGGTCAAATAGCCCGGTGGATACTGCATCTTCAAGAATATGAATTTGAAATACAGGACAGATCTGAACGGCTTCGCAGCAATGCAGATGCACTTTCTAGGAGGCCATGTGAGCAATTTTATCGTAATTGCGAATACCAGGATGTAAAGAGTGGTTAATCGCTGAATGTACGCACGACAAGAATTCAAAGTTCTCTTTCTTGTGATGGGAAACCTACTTGGAGTGATGAGAGTATTAGGAAAGACCAGCTGAATGATCCCACTTTGCAGCCATTATTAAAGTGGAAGGGAGCTAACTTTCAGCCAAAATGGGAATAGATATCTAGCCTGAGCGCAGCAGTCAAAGCATAATGGGCACAATGGAATTCCCTTGTACTAAAGAATGGCATACTTTACAGAAACTGGGAAAGTAATGATGGAAAACACACAAACTTACAGTTGGTCCTTCCAGAATGAAGGATTCCCGGAGTCTTAAAATAACTGCATAATGAGGCAGCCAGTGGACACTTTGGTGTTAATAGGACCCTTGACAGAGTTAGACTGAAATTCTACTGACTTCACTGTCAGGACGATGTTGAGAAGTGGTGCCGATTGTGCGACACCTGCACTGCGAGGAAGGGCCCAAGGACAAGGGGACAAGGGGACAAGGTCACCTCCAGAAATACAATGTTTTAGCCACATTCGATAACATGGCAGTGGATATTCTGGGACCCCTTTCTTTCACAGAGAGATGAAATCGGTATATTCTGATGGCCCAAGATTGCTTTACTAAGTGGTCACCTCCCAAACCAAGAAGCACATATTGAGGCCGATGCACTCATAGAGCATGTCTTCCGAGGTTTGGGGTGCCACTAGAACTCCATTCTTATAAGGGTAGAAACTTTGAAGCTGTGGTATTCCAGGAGGTGACAAAAATTCTGGGGATGAAAAAGACTAGGACTACAGCCTTACACCCTCAGTCGGATGGAATGGTCTAGAGGTTTAACCGCACTCTTGAGCAGTACCTGTCGTTCTTTGTGGCAGACAACCAAAAGGACTAGGATTCAAAGGTGCCATTGTTTCTTCTTGCTTACCACTCAGCAGTTCACTAGTCCACGAGGCTGACATAATCAAGGATGCTGTTTGGAAGAGAGCTACGCCTTCCTAGTGACCTTCTGCACTAGCACATGCGGGTCTCTGAGGGGGAGTTATTAAGAGCCGAGAGTTTAGCGTTTCGTGCGACCTTAAGCGACAGTTGGACGATTCCGGAGCAGCGAGAGACGACTTCAGCGATCTGCGAGAGATTGCGTCGGCGAGCTTGTGTGCAGTGAAGAGTGGGACTGATCTACGCGACTGTGGACTGGATGCGTGAGTGAAAAGACTTTTGGAACGATGGAAATAGACAGTTTTAATTAAACGTGTGGAAATAATTGGAGCAGTTTAAAGGACATTTGCAAGAGTAAAAACTGTGATAAAGGCTATAATTGAAATGGAGATAGTAATGAAATATTGCGCACAATAAGAATAATAAGAGTTAATAGGACTCTCATTCTGGTAAATAACAGATGTTTGACTGTTTGTAGCATTGAGAATAAATTTAATTATGGATTTATTTTTTATATCTTAAAGACCTCCATCCCTCACGAACTCGGATACGCCCCTCAGGCGTCCAATGTAACAATACTGCTGCCGGCAATATACAGAATGGAATCGTTAAGACTATATTCCAGAACCGCTCGTCAAGCCGCAATAATAAAAGCTTAAAATAATTAAAAAGTAATATGCAATTTACTTATGCAAACAAGGAGCCACTGATAGTTGCACGGAAAAAATGTAAAAGAAATAAACACATTTCAGTGATTATTTCTTACAAACTATACTTTTTCAAATAGATTTATTATTTTCTACTGGGCCAAATTTATTACGTTGAAAAAATTCATGTTTCTCTCTAGGATTTTCGGGAAATGGTTAATTTTTAGTATCCACATTGTCTGTGGATTCCTGTTCGTACTCGTACTGTTTATTGAGATATAGTATTAAACTTTTTTTCTGTAAACTGTTACATAAAACCGAAGATATAAATATCGTGGAAATAATAATGTCAACTCTCACATCAGTAGGGCATATTGAAGGGTTCAACCTTCTTGTAAATTTGGCATATTAGTCCACTTATATCTTCCAGATGTATAAGTTTTCGTATATCTTAATTTGTGAAAACCGTAAACATGGGTGGTCTAGTGACCAATCAGGAACAAAGAGAGACCAAGCAGAGCTATAGCAAAAACCACATAAATGACTGCGTTAAGAGTATAAGTATTGACAGAAGAGTATTGCACGAACATGTTACAAAAATATTTAAGTTATTAATATAAACCTGGTTACTACCGTACTGTAACAGTCCAATGCATCCTTGTGCTCTAGTACTTCCACAAGAAAATATTTTTATTGAGATAATCAATCTGAAGGAATCAGACCGCGCGAAAAAATTAGGCGTATCCATCAGCTTAAGGAAGATCGTCCCATTTTCAGTGAAAAACGAACCATAAAATAATTTGTCAGACTGCAGAAAAGATAAATTATTTTGAATATTGTTACATAGCGTTTAGACTATGTGCACTTGCATGAAGAAAACTAAATATTTTCAGATACCGGGTAGTCTTGTAAATGATACTTTCTTCGGTAGTGTTATTATATAACATATACATCAAATTTTTTTATTTAATCAAGCTTTTTAAGTTTATTTGCATATTCTGATACATGGCCGTTGTGTTTTAGGTCGAAAACATGTCGAAAACAAGAGTTCTGAATTCATGGAAGAACTGCATTTGATTTAAAAGTTTTATTCATTCCGACTTTAAAAAAATATTAAAATGGAAGTATGGAAGTCTATTTTATATTTCGTCTTTCCTATGTGCTTGCATAATTTTTTTAAACTCAATGAGCATTCATTCTAATTATTTTAACTAGTTATACTAAAACAGGATGTTTCAAAGTCATAGAGTTCATAACGTTCAAACAAGTGGTTTTATGATAAGCATACGGTAGTTATTAAATAAAAATGGTTGGAAGAAAGTATAAGCCAATTATCAAGCATTTATTTGATAGAATTTTAGAACTTATACAACGAAAATACACAGTCAATAAAAGTCACGCATTTGTCACGGTTCCCAAAGTCTTTGATTAAATTTGAGCGAAGGAGAACCTCTAAAACGCAAATATTTTCCAAAATAATTTTGGACAAAAATGTTTATAACTATAATTTTGTTATAATTAAGCACAGTAGTTAATTTTTTAATTGACATATGGCCATGAAGTGTCTCCGTTTTGCCAAGAGAAATGTGTACCTACACTTGGTAAGGCAGCTTGGCACTTGAAACTCAATTCCCATCCCAGATTTGCTAGTTCGTAAATAAGACAGTTTGCAAATCTGTAGCAGACTGACCCGTGAAAAACGGAGTACTTGATACAGTATTCAGTGTTCCGTACATCAGCTGGAAACGAGTGTATCTCGCCAGAGCACGTTTCACGCTCGGCAACTTTGTTTAGACATTAACTGCCTGTTTTTCTCCGACAGCACGTCTGCTTACGGTCGTGAGGGAATGAGGAATGCAAGGAAATGCGCCCGTACGTGCCTCGACTCGGAGGTAGGGAAGACTACTCTTGGAAATGTCACGTTATTTCCTGCAGACGCTGCTACGTATTTCCGGGCAGTAATGCGCAGTTTATTCGCCGTCTTCGAAACGAATGCCACGAACACCAAAACACCTGCAGCGATAAGAACAAGTAAACTCGAAGTTTGCATCACGAAACTATTAGAAGGCAAGAAGAAACAATCTCACTTACGCGTGGATTTTGCCATTACCGAATTATCTGTCATTTGAATCCTCAGAGAATAATGCAACATACAGTGATCATCAATTGTCAAGAACGTATATTTGGAAAATTTTAATGTCGCACTCTCGGTGGTTCTAGAACGTAAATGATTTCCTCTCGTCTATTCTCTTTGCTCTGTTACCGGATTCAAGTTTTTTTTTCTCGTCTCCCAGTATAATAACTTCAATAAATCCATGTCTGGCACGATGTCTGCTGCCATTCGGCGGTGGCTACAGTTACCGCTGTGCCTCATACAGTCGTCTCAGGGTGATATTTAAACGAAACTATTTTGACGGGAAATTTTACCCTGCTGCGAAATTTTGAAACACGTCCTGCCTTATCTCATAACGCATAGTGGCTGTGTTCTGGCCGCGTAACTACATGAGCTTAGGTGGATAATAATATAAATATATTATTAAAGATTCTCTGTTTAATTTTATGCACCGTGGTTATATGCTATTCATGGTAAAGTAAGCACTTTTTAAGAACTCCCAGCAAGCATTATTAATTAAAAAATTATATTTTATTGTGGTCTGAGATGTCAACTTTTGAGAGCTTTTAAGTGAATAACTGTGTTTATTAGTCACATGGCAATTTTCATAATAATAAATTGGCGAAATTGTACAAATAAGCTGAAAGGAACTTTAAGCACTGGCTTTTTTAAAAAGTGCTCACTTTACTATGAACGGCCTACAGAAAAGGAGATATATCGCTGAAAATTTCACTAATTCTTATGTTTCAGTGAAATGTGTGCAAGTCTGAAGATTTATGTTTCACTGTTTGCCACCTACATTGACTGGGTCAACGAGAATCAATAGTGTTGTAAAACTAAACGTCTGTGATTCGTCTGCAAAAGACGGCAGGCTTTCAATCCAGTAATTGATAAACATCATTCTTCTTCCTACACCGTCTCTCTTTTCACAATGTTTTCGTTGTTCACGGATGTTATTGGGCATCCACTTCCCACATCAACAGTGAGCAAAATAACTATGTCTACGCCGCCTAAATAAAGCATTCCACATTCTGTCTTTACGGCCAAATGTCAAAGAATCGCTTCCGTAGAATCGGTGCGGTGTTGCCGGTCAGCAAACTTTTGAAGCAGCCCTCATATCACCCAAACGCAAAATCAGCGAGGCACTATTAAAAAAAAAAAATCTACTTCTGAACAATGCGTGTATTTTCACAATATGCCACCATCTCTGGCCACGCTAATAACGTTTTTTATTTAATTGGGTGAATAGATACAGAGCGTCCCACACTTAGGTTGCAGTACAGTGAGAATGGCGCGCACTGTTGCCAGATTACTTCAGCCTTGCGACGTAACTGGTAGGCTCAGTAACAAATGGGTGGCGAAGGTAACGACCTGATTAAGAAAATGTTATCTGTTTACTTCTCTGACAACTCGTAAGAGAATCTCATCCTGCGACGCAAAGCTAAGCGGCTCCTATTTAAACTGAAACCTGTGTGAAAGCCTATCATTGTGACTGGAAGGCGTGCACGCAACGTTGATTGTTTTTTTTTTTAGACTGCAAAAAAGATAACTTATCAGGAAGCAGCGCACGCACGAACAAGGACGGCGGTAACGACAGAAATCGTGTATTGGAAAGACAGAGTGGACGTTCATTACGCCAGTCCCGCCTCTTTCTCTTCTATATTTTCAACTCCACATTAAAGAGCATGGATTCCACACCTGCTGCCTCCTTTAGCATATTTTAATGCATGAGCAAGTTTTGAACTTCTTTCCTGTCGGGAGGGTTTTTACTGTGTCTATGCCGGTTTTTCCCCTCTCCCTTCTTAGTTATAGCTTCAGCTATTACACACTCAGGGAGGCAGTCATGGCCACAAACCTGGCCATGGCTGCTTTATTTCCGCGATGCACGCCTCCTTTCCTAAATTACCTCTCATGTAGGCGTATGGGGCTTAGCCCTTAGACGCAACACAGTCCAGACCTACCCCTGGACAACACTTAACATTTAGTAATTAGGCTAGTTAGTAAAAAAAAAGTTAATTACGCCGCACGCTGCAATCTAAGAGTGAGATGCTCAATAGGAAGGTTCAAGTTATCGGAATGCGTCGGCGAGGGTGGAAAAACTGCTTGTGGATAAACGATATACCCAGTGCTACCGGGCCAGTTCGAACGCACAAACTCCAGTACAGAACACGCTAGGTTGCTGTTGCATGTGGACTTCAAGCTCCAACTGAGTGGGCATGCAGGACCAACTGGATCACCAGGTAAAGGGGATTGGAGGGGGAGGGGGGATTGGTCAAGATTCAAGCGCCACCGCTGTACAAAGTGTTCCTTTACTTTGAGCAGTTTGAGGACCATGCTCGAGCAATGCTAATTTGGAAAAGTCTTTGCCGCCGAGAAAATAAAACTGAGCACTTTTGAAAGCCCTGCTTGAGATCTACTTGCAATCGTCACACTGTTTATGCTTCCACGATATGTAAAATTAACATTCCCATGGGCCTGATAAAACATGAATTATTAGAAAAGTAAATGCATTACACATTTTATACTTATTACAATTATTTGTATTAAAACAGAAAGCACAATAAATAATTTCAGTATTCAAAAATGTTTACCTAACACATTACATTAAATGTTGTGGCATATAACTACTTTCCCTCTGTCGTCACCAACTTTACTGAGCGCATGCCAGTCAAAATATATGAAACTATGGGGCAGTAACATTTTTCAAAATTTGATTTTAAAAATGTTCAATTAAGCGTGAACAGCCTATACGTATGTATATTCACTTCCATTGGTGTTTATCGTGCCTACCTAGTGCGGTGCAGACGAGAGAGTGAAAGAATAGGGGTTTACATGTAAAATTATTTTAGGTGTCTCTCGACCACTTTTAAGGATATCACTTTCAAACAAAAAATTACTATTTCTATATTTGCCTGGGCCATATTTATACAAAAAGTTTTTTGTAATATATTTAATACTCAGAAAATTGTGGGTAAATTAAAATTTAGACTTCACTAAAACACTGAAACACAAACTCTTACTAACATATTCCTAATTGCTTTCTTGTAGTATAATTCTTTTCTTCAAAGGGTAGAAAGAATTTTTTTTTTTGTTTGAAAACGATCTATAGCAATTTGGAATGGTACTTATCTTTTTCACTCAGCGAAACGTTTTTAGGTCGCATACAACAGAAAGAAAAGATTTGTTAGTGGCTACAAAACCTGTTTGGTTGATGCTTTCCGAGGCGAAATTTTGTTGGTGGTAAAATACAGATTGTGGTGCCCACTAACACGTAGATTGACAAGTACCAACGCTATTTAGTGCCCACTAACATATTTGTTTATTAGCAATAAATTGGCTGGCTGCCACCAAAACATTTAGTTGGCAGCAATAGCACTAATGTCATCCACAGTAATAAAATGTTGCTGCGACTGCAAAACTACATCCATTAAATTCTGCGCGTGCGCTCTGGCTGGCGTATTGCAAGTGGACACCTTCTGTCTGGGCACGACGCCATATTTGTCCGTGTTCATTTCTTTACATCAGGTTACGAACTAATTCATGAGATATATTCTTAAGAACATGGTTTATAAGATTCCTTTCTTCTAAATAAGAAAATGTTACACGTAAATGATTCCAGAAAATTAACTTTCATGAGATGAGGTGTGCAGGCATTGTCATGTGTGCCATGTCCTTATATTTATGCTCCAGACAGTGCATTAACGTCGAGCAAGGTGGCGCAACGATAACACACTGCTCTCACATGTTAAAGGGACATGGTTCGAGTCCCGTTCCTAACGAGGTTCACTTTAGTTCTTTTAATTGTTGGTGACCACAAACGTTATTTTGTAGTTGCCACTGAATACTGGAATGACAAAGAACTTTTTTTGGTGGTCCAAAATATTTTGTGAAGTTTAAATTGACAACAGAATTTTGTGGCCACCAATCAATATTATTGATCATCACAAAACTTTTTTTTTTCAGGTTATTATTATTATTTGCTATTTTTTTTAGAATAAAATGATATTTCATTACGTAATAAAAATTTATGCTAAAAAAAATTACGTTAATTTCTTTTTGCGTGTGGAAATTCAGGGAAAGTTTAATTGGCCTTACATAATACGAAAGTCTTTAATAATTGTTTTTGATTTACAAACTGTGTTTTTCAATTTGACAAACTAAGTTCTTGTGCCACTTTGGTTTTAATGGTCGATGAGTCAATAAATTCGTGAAGTGACTGGTGCCCCAAGTGTACGCATCCACGCGCCACAGTACACATGAACTTATTGACAGTAGGCTATTGCGTATTCCCTAGTGTCAAAACCAAGCAACCGGCAAAACTGCTGTATAATAGTCGTATAACAGTTTCTGTAAGCTGAACAGCGTTTCAGAACACGCGGAATGGTGCACTACATATTTAAGAGTGCACATCACTTGGAATTTTAAGCCGGATGATATTTAGGCCAATTTGCTTTTAGACCAAATCGTTATTTGATAAATTAATTGAATGTTCAAGCTATTTTCGGCCAAATGACTTTCAGGCCAAGCGACCTAGCAAAATTCATTCTAGGACAAGTAACCTAGCGAAATACATCTTAGATCAAACTACAGGCGAAATGTCTTAAGCCAGATGACATTTGAGCTAAATGCTTTCAGACCAAATTAATTTTAGGCCGAGTGATATTTAAGTGAAAAATATTTAAGTCATGTGATTTTTAGGCCAAATAACTTCAGATCAAGTGAATTTCTGTGCTGTAGATTTAGTTAAATGATACTTGGCCAAATTACTCTTAGGCCAGAAGATTTGCTCTCTACCGTTGACACAGCCAAGGTAGCATTACTGTAAGTGCCTCAAGTGCTGCTGGCTCGCCTACCGAGATGTCTGCGCTCGGGCCGACGGCACGGCCCAGCCTGCGGCAGCTGATATTAGTGACGGCCCGGCTGTGTACAAACTGTTACAAAAACATCCGGCGCGCATCAGCCAGCGCGCAGTTGATTACACGGAGGCTAATGTTCTCAGTGCGGCATCAGGCTGCTGCAGGCTGCGTGCGCAGCTACCTCTCCCCCTGACGCCGGCCGCACTCCGCTCCCTTGCAAGTCCACCCACCAGCAGTTGTGGCGCTGACAGTATTATTCAACCTTGGAGGTAGCTTCGTTCATGTCGGTTTCAACTTGGGGCGCGCTTTCCTTTTCGTTTGCCGAAAACGAAGAGCGCTGTGCGAAAGAGCACCGCAGACCCCCGCCACCCTTCACCCATCTGCCAGCACGACTCGAGTGAAAGGCTGATGTTTTCTGCGCGCGGAAGGAGCCGCGCAGACATGCGTGATCATAACGCCTCGGCACGCCTGTTGGGACATTTCAGTTTTCACCAGTCGTGCGCGCTAGTCAAACCACGTGCAAGCACTCGCGTGTAGTGTGTCTGGCTCTGGAGGGGGGGGGGACGAGGGAGAGAGGGAGGCAGTTAGTTACGCAACACCCGGTAGAAAAGAAACGCCAGTCGGTATAGGTAAAGGACAATTTTCTTTTAAATCATTTTTCCGGTTCGGAGGCAGCCTTTGAAAAGTTTCTCTCTCTCTCTTTCGTGCTTGGTGGTGGAACAAAGAGGTGGCTGGCTGGCGAATGAGCCCCTCCTCCCCTCTTCCTTATCGACTCCATAGTCGTATATTCATTCATTCCCTTCCCACGCTTTCCATCTGGTGGAACTCCCGTCATTCTTTTTTGCCTGACTTTTTGGCACACGCAAAAACCAAGACCTTCATCTTATACTCACGCCACTCGCCAGATATCTGCGAGATTGAGTAACACATAGAGAGTACAAGGGGCGGGGGTGTAACCGAGCAAATTACATCCTCTCACATCATGTAAAAAATTGCAGAAAATATTGTCCGCAATGACCAGTTTTCGCTAGACGCCTTTCTATTTTAAAATCATCCTCTATGCTCTTTGCTTTCACTACTAACACTAGATATACAGAATGGGGCGGGATTCAACCGACAAAACTTCGTGAGGTTATTATGCGAAATTAAACGGAAAAATTACACCACTTTTTCTACCTAAATTGAATATCAAGGGAGTTATAAGACCTTAAAAAAATCGAGATTCGAAACTGTATTGTTGAAATCTTAGAAACTATGTGAGATTAAATTACAGTTTTCCGAACATTGTTTTATGATATCGGGATCTTCGACTGTCAGGAATTATGAATGTTCGATGCTGGTTTATTGAGCGATGTAACCTAACTAACAGAAATGACCTCTTGTCGCAACTGTCCAGGACCAACCGTTTTCGTGTAAAGCGAACACGAGACTTCCGGCGGCAGCTACGCGGTCACAGGCGCGTAGGCAAAACGGCACTTACGACAGGGAATCACATTACGGCTGTTGCCAGAAGCACACAGGCAGCTTCAGTATTGTAAGCTTATTAATGTATGGTTAAGGCCAGTGACTTTTCGCGTAAAAATCGGAGTACATAGTAGACTTCAATACTATATACACACCTCAGCTGTTGTTAGACCTCCATTGGCTGCTGGTGCCGTGTCCGTCTTTGACCAAGCCACTCAGGACTAAGTAACTCCGACACCGAACCTTCTCGATTCGTGCGCAAACGGTTAACACGGGTCAGAACATTTTTTAGCCAATCAAAGAAGCTGGACGACCCTACAGTGCTTTGGACTGTATCGTGTCTCGAAATTTTTTCGCGAAATATCACTGCCTTTATGTATGGTACATGCAGTTTGCAGTCGGCGTTACAAAAATCCCCCCACCAGCATCTGTGCAGTGGGCACATCGGCACACCACCACGTAAGAACGTAGTATTGCCTAAGTGCTAGACAAAGTATTGCTGCAGCCGAGGATGTGTGCGCGTTGTACACGAAAACGGTTGTTCCTGGAAATTTGCAACAAGAGGATAATTTTTGATGATTAGGTTCTACCACTCGATAAACCAGCATCGAAAGTTCATAATTTCTGACTGCAAAAAAGTTGCCCGCGGAAAGAAGCTGGCCGCCTTGTCATTTTCATAACGAGGGGAGGTATTAATGAGAGTTTGTTCTAAGGTTGAAGATTCCGGTAACGTAAGCCGATGTTCGGAGAATTGTAGTGTAATCTTACTTAGATTCTGTTATTTTGAAGACAAAAAATTTGATTTTAAAGGTCTTATATCTCCCTATATATTTGGTTTAGGTATAAAGTGTCCTGTATATTTCCCACTTGATTTTGCTTAAGGAATCGCCCCACGAAGTTTGNTATATATATATATATATATATATATATATATATATATATTGAACTTAGAAAACTAATTTACCTCCACACTGCTGAACTTAACGAAGGTGTTAATGTTTCCCGATCAGTCAGTAGGAAGAATTCCGGACTGTGTTTTCAGCGGTTAACCTGCTCTCCTTCCACCAACCCGGTTCGGGTTCAATCCCCGGCCGGGTCACTCCGGATTTTAGCAAGTGGGACGGTGCCGCTGGTCCCTGGGTTTCCTCGGGAATCTCCCGTTTTCCCCCCACTCTTGCATTCCGGCATTTCTCCATTCTCACCTCATTTCACCCTCATCGTCTCTCAACTCAACTCCTTCGTACCCACCCTCAAAGAAATAGTGGTCTATAGCAGGGTTAACCGTCGTCCAAGCTCGTAGATGTATGGCGCGGAGTGTAGTTCTCCTACTCCCCACCCCCTTTCACCTTCTCTACGCACAACTTCACGCACTTCAGACACTTGAGAAACACCTTTCGCGATATTTTCGCACACGCGTCGCGCTTCGACTTGAGAGAGGACATTGCCTTTTCTCCTTCTTGGCCGGTTGATGTAAGAGGGGGGAGGGGCGTGGTACACCCCACTGTGATTCCCCCCTCCCCCCTCCCTTCTTCACTCATCAACCACACACGCGCGCACGCAGGCTCCAACGCCGAGCTCGCCAGACGTACGACGGCCGAGGTGAAAGTGATTTTCGGTCGGTGTGACGGCCCTCAGCGGGACTAAGGCAGGGATCAACGACCCCCCTCCCTCCTTCCCCACCTTCTCCCCACGACACTTACGTAAACTGGCGCTCTGCAAGACCGATAACCAAGGAGGACATGGAAGGAAACTGTTGCTTTGTCTCAACCCTCTGTGGGCGATCGTAACGTCTCGTATTACTACCTCCGAATAAAGCCGATGGATAACTATTTTTAAATCAAAACTTTCAAAAATCACCCCATGTATGACGTGTTTGGTTGTTTCCGAAGTTTTCCACGTATCACAAGCGTTTCATACTTCTGTTAAGATAAAAGTATCTTATCTTCTATTCAATTATACTTTAACGTATATATTTTATCTATACAGCATGTTGTTTCATTTGTAATTCATATGAATAAAACAGACAGAAAGAAAATATGTTGGCAATGCCTATAGTGAAATAGTTCTTATGCAAAATATTATTAAACTGAGTGCGTAAAAACGCAGTGTGTTGTCCTTTTGGTGCAGTTGTCCTAGACTTAGTTAAGCTTCTTTTGCATGAGACGGAGGAATGGCCTGAAAGTAGAACTCCACCAGGGCTTCGGAAAAGTTGTAAATAACCATGAATGGACTATACCGTATCATATCGACAGGTTATCGGTGGCACACAGCCAATCGTTAGAAACCCGGAAATTCCGCGGATTCATTCGGCAAGAAGCTAGACACCGCAATATTTTGTGCACTCGAGCCTCGGTTAGTTTTTCATTGGCTGTTGCTCCAGTTAACCCCAGACTAGGTGGCATGGGGTACGATGCTCGTTTTCTTGCAGGTTAATTATTGGCTGAAGTTCATCCAGGGCGTGGCTTACAAACAGTAGATCCAGTTGGAAAACAGAGTCAAATGTATACGTGTTTGAATTCTACCTTGTCCTCAAATTAATTCGCGAAATTTCTGGATCTGTGCCAATCTTCGTGTGCTGTGATCTCTGGATCGCGATCGAATAGCTATCAGTAATAATTAGATCTGTGTTAAGTGCTGTGCCATCCAAGCCAGCAGCCATGGAGTTTAAATGGGGAATCAATGTTAAAGAAGTTCCTTCTCAATGCGTCAATTACAATAACTGTTTCAAACAAAAAATATTCAACGCAACTTGCTCAGTGAATACTGCCAGCACGTTAAGAAATTTTAAGAAACTTTTATTCATTCGCCTTTTTTTGTTTTTGTAAATTGTAAATTTTAATGTTATTAAAAAAAAAAATTACACAAAAAATGTGCAAGTTTTCTTATTGCACCAGTATTCCTTAATAAATCTTAAGTAGAAAACGTTTTGTTTGGAAATATTATCTTTTTAACTGATGCGTCGATCGGTCAGGTCATAACTTTTATTGACGTGTAACGTTAAACGACCTTTTCGTTGTAATTAGTTGGGTCCAATAAGGTTCTACTATACGTAATATTTAATTTGTTGTAACCTTCAAACTATATTGGGATATATATTTGTGGAACGTAAATATTCTAGTATACTAGTGCTCAAAAAATAAATAAAAAATATTTTAATAGATGACTCGAGTGTTACCTGTAAATATTTTAATTGTACGAGGATTGGAACTCGGCTTCAACCTCCTGAGTTGACATAGGGGTAACACTACTTTGCAATATTCGCTGCCAACTACCGTGCGTATTTCAGTAGGTGTTTACTTGAAAATGTATGATATTATAGACAGAGACTTTTTTCAAAGGTTTGGTTTCCAAGGTGTTGAATTTGCGAATATACGGTATTAATATCCCGCGTAAATAAATAAATAAGACTTAGACAAGATAAATTCAAAACATTATTGGGCAGTTTAATTTTCTTGATTGTTTGAAACATGTACATTTTTTGACCCGCGTTTAATGTGCACACGCATCACCGTGATTCAGTACCACAGATAAAAAAAAAGTTCTCATTGATCCCGTGGATAAAAGAAAGAAACAAATGGCGAAAGAAAAACTGCTGGTATTGCGTATATACTCATAGTATTGACTTAAGTTTTGTGCTTTGCTTTTACGATAACCTCCGACATAATCTGAGTGCAGGGTGGTTTTTCATTACACGTTTGGCCAGACACTTACAAGTTTTTCTCGTTACCGGCTGATGTGGCTTTGAGTAGCCTCTTGCCTTCCTAACCGGGTAATTCAGGACTCTGTTACTGCGAGAAAGAACGCCTGTTATTGGTGCGCCCACAAATGCTCCGGGCGGATATAATAATTATTCTCCAACTACGAAAGTTATAGCGTTTTGAAGTAGGCCTACGTCTAATCTTTTTTGTCAAATATCACTGACCCTTGTTGTGTTTTACTTACCATATGTATATATATTTACATAGACTCACCGTGTTACATTTATTGAGATTTCACACATGTTTGGTCTTGAGCTGTGTTAGAATTCAGATGGCAGAACCCTTAAGGCTGTTCAGGTGGCAAAACAATTTTTCTGTATTTTTTAGATATTTAACGATTTTGTGATACAATATCAATAAAAATTTAATTAATATGCCAAATAAATAAAAATAAAAAAATACTTTCGCATATATTTATAGAAGAATTATCAGCATTTTAACCTTAAATATTGTGCCAAACAAATTTAAAAAAGTTATACGAGCATAAAGTTTGATTTAAGCTGAAGTGTTTGCTGAAGTCTTAAGAACACCACGAAGAAATTTCTTTAAAGACTGGAATATTGTTTGCCGGCGATTAAAGTTTAACTTCTAGCTATTTTTAATTTAAATTTTATTGCAATGCTTAAAATGTAATTACGGCCGAACCAACTGAAGAATTGCCTTGAAATTGGTTTATCTTATTCTAATGACATCAGCAATTACTTTGAACTGTAGCAAAATATCGTAATTATGCAAAATTTTAAAATTTGTATGCTAATATATAAAAACTATAAATTCTTGTAACTTTTGTAATTATATGTTTTGAATTAATTGTCTATGTTTTTATACTTCTACCATACTACTATTCAATGTAATAAAACATCTTTATAAAATACCGTAAAAATATGGAATGTCATTTTGGGCAATTAAACACCCTTAACAGGCTGAATGCTCTTAAAAAATGCATCGAGGTCATGATGTCAAGTAAGGGCTGTTCCAATTCAAAACAAGGGTGCGAATGCATCCTCAAATGTCCCCTCCCTCCAAGGGCACGGGAGACGTCTCCTTCACGTGCCCTTCTTGTATGTTCTGTTTTTGAATTGCTAGTCAAACTTATTCTTACCATTTTCAGGATACTGTTGTTCGTACACAAACCGAATCAACATAAGAAAATCCGTTTAACTGATTCTTTTTCGAATATGCGTTGCAAACTGCGAAACGAAGACGGGTGTTCGTAATTATACGCATTTTGCCACGGAAGGATCAAGGGAATATGGGTAATTGTGGTGATATAAGGGGATCAAGGGCAAGTCAACCAGGGTATGTTGCAGTGAATTCGAGCACAGCTCTAATATTCAAGATAAATGTAAACGTCCGGACATGTCCTAGAGTCTCGTGATAGGTGTTGAAAACAACTTTTCATACTAACCATACATAATGTATTTACTCTATGCTGGTGTCATCCACTCTCTCGACAACTTCAGCGGCACGGAAACACATCGTGGTGCTGATACGTATGGCGAAGAAAGCCGGACCGGCTCCAACCACTGTTTAAACCTGATAAGTGTTTACAAAATAAAATGTAACACCGTCTGAGCTAAGGAATCGAACCCACCCCTTTCAGTCCAGATAATGCTACTTTGGCAACTGAGCAACAACTTCCTTACTCCTGTAACGCTTTACGGAGGACGTGATCTGTAAGTCCATCACACGTCACACTCTTAAAAAGTTTCTTTCGTTTACGAAATATACGGCAAAACAGGTCCGTAATTACGAAAAACTAATCAGATCTCTGTCACAGCGTACTTAAGAATACAGCCGCTTACTCCGCGAGCTCCAACTGCACACGTCAGCAAAATGGCGTTACTAAACATCAACCTGTCGCAATGCCGTTCGCCAATCAGCGTCTCGTAACTCGATTGCCAAGCGGCAGCTCACCCGATAGGGTACCTTTCAAAACACGAGGTAACCAATCAGACACAAGGCTCGTTCTTAGACCCCCACTCGGCCAATCACAGAATGGGTGCGCGCGCATCAAAAGAACCGCCGCACCATTTCGCCTCTGTGTACCTATCTACTCTGTGTCTTTGTAGGCCCTCCATAAGAAATAAGGAAATATCTCTGTAGTTCATGTATCTTCGGGTTTCTAAGATGAATAATGCCGAAGATATACATGAGGCTTTCTTCACCGCTGTAACCAGGAGTCTATTCACTAACCTCTTTAAGTGCGTTTTAAAACACTCGTGCTCATTTCTGCTGTTTTAATTATAGATTTTTACCTCACTTTATTGTATTTTGCATTTTACAAATCTTTGCAAGTCGTTAGAAGCATGAAGGAAGGCTTTGAGCTTTGTTGTACATCTGAGACTGAAGTAACAACGTATTTTTTTGCCCAGAAAAATTTGAAGCACGGTATCGCCAGTGCAAGTTATATTCTTGGAAACGAAACCAAGAACATTCTCGTCGGATTTACAACTCGGAATGTATACCACCTGCGACGTCACTTTTATGTTCACACAGATGTACATCTCAGAGTATCGATTTCATGGATCGGCCGTTGGGAACATGTTGTTTACCACTGACCGCTATCTATAAGCGCGCACGCCAACTTATGACGCCTCTCGATAGGCGAGCGGACACGCGATGAACTCGCTTGAGCCACGCGACACCTCATTTGACCGTCACTGACGCCCGACGGAGCACCGACTTCGTTAGGTTCGGTTTGTACTTTGGAAGACGTGAGTAAGGACTTAGAAAGTATTGGGCATTCAGGCATCATTAAAGTCACCTTCCATCACACCGTCCTGGAGACTATTCAAGGTTTGATCACGATGCACGTTGAACTGAGGGTGTAATATTAACACTCGGTTAAGCCCTTCACTTACATTTAATACTTTTCAGTTTATCGTAAATATTGAGGACATTTCAGAACACTGAACCACAAAATCTCTCACCAGTTCTAGCTTGGCCTTGCACATGAATTTTCCTTCTGTAACGTCAAATGGAAAACGATAATTTCGCAGTTTTGTCATCGTAAATTTGTCAGTTTTAGTTTTGTATTAAAACTGATACTTTCCATTAAAACTGAACTTATTTTCCGATATTTGTTATAACCTGTTATTATAAAATTCCATCTAAAACAAATGAAAATAATTACCACATTTATTCTAATTACGATTAAAAAGCAATAGTAACCAATCATTTCCGATTTAAAACTCTGTGAAGACATGTGGTTATGCTAAAAAAAACTTGGGTACGTGTACTTATGTAAGCGCGTTAAAAGTTATACTTCTTTAGCGTGACTAAAAAAAAATTTTATTACGTATGTAAATAATTTTTGTAAGTAGGAAAACGATAAAAATGATAGAAGACATTAAATACAATTAATAAAGGTTTGATTAAAGAATATAATTAAAAACTTACAAAAACTAACCTCAAATACTTGAAAACACTTTCAAAATTTTACTATACAATTTTTGTCACTAACAAATTTTCCACGGCCCAATGTAAGTAAAATTAATTAATAAGATATACATATATATATATATATTCACAATGAATTATTAATATACATGAAATTTTTTCTATTTGCTTATTACATGATCTGATTTTCTGTCGGTTTTAAATATAACCACGTGCTATGTTGTGTACCTTGCGTTAGTATATAGCTAGACGATACGCGCATGCGCGTTGGGTCATACCCCTACCACGTTCACTGTCGAATTTCGTTACACTTTGCGCGCGCAACTTCCGTTGCACATTAAAATTTTACCCTCAACGCGCCAAAAAAAGTATAACTTCACAAATTTTAATACAAAACTGAAAATAAGATTACGTAAAGAACTCCATAGACTCGAAATGACCTATGAGTTGTCTCTTTAACCCATTCTGACTCATTGTGTACAATTATGGACGTAATGCACAGAAATTGTATCTTTTGTCGACACTGCGTGAACTACGAGGTCAGTGCCGACTGATCTCCTGTGGGTAACTGATCCGCAAATCATGGTACTGTTCTAGAACCGACCCTTGCAGACAGCCCTTATTTAATCGCTTTTCACTCTGTGAGGTCCCATCTCACATAAACATGAGCGATTATTAAATATCAGTAGAATTACACGATACAAGTTTGCTGGCCAATCCAAACATTTCATTTGCCACATTATCTGAGGCCACCGGGTGTTATCAAAGGCTCCCGAGATATCCAGTTTTAAACCAATCATGTATTCTTGTGCTGCTTCCCTTTTTAGCACTGGCCATATCATTCACTGCTATCTCAGTGCCTTTCCCCCTCCGAAAGCCATATTGCCTTATATTCAAACAATTTGTTAATTCCAAGTATGCCATCCTCAATGCATTGACCAGTCTCTCGTAGATTTCACGCATCATAGAGACCATGGCCAATGGTCTGTATGATTTCGGAGAAGTAACTTCTTTTCCACTACCTATATACAGGGGATGGACAAAATTATATGAACGCCATGCAATATAGTACATTTTGTTGCATGTTGGCAACACTGCTTCCGTGTAAATAATGCGACGCGTATGTATTACACAGTTTACGTGCCAAGTCTTGTAGGTTATATTTCAGTGTATTATACGCTTTGTTCTGCGACGGTTAAAACAAGCGATCGGTGAAATGTGTGATCTCTCAGACTTCGAAAGAGGGCAAATCGTTGGTGCTCGGTTAGCGGGAGCGTCTGTAACGAAAACAGCTGAATTGTTTAACGTTTCACGAGCGACAGTATCCACAGTGATGACAGCATACACAAAACATGGTAAAACATCATCGGCGAAGAGGAATAGTGGGCAAAACCCAAAGTTAACCGATAGAGACCGACTAACATTAAAAAGAATTGTGGCCAGACAATATAAAACTACCGCGGCAAAAGTGACAGCAGAACTCAACACTCACTTGAGTAATACTGTTTCGACAAAAACAGTACGGCGGGAGCTCCGCAAAGCTAACATTCATGGAAGGGCTGCAATTGCAAAAGCCTTTATAACGGAAGTCGACGCTAAGCTGCGAAAGAAGTGGTGCCACGATCATAAAACCTGGACACTTGATGATTGGAAGAATGTGGTATGGTCCGATGAATCATCGTTTACATTGTTTCCTACAAACGGCCGGGTTTATGTATGGAGAACCCCAAAAGAAGCCTACGATCCGGACTGCCTGCTTCCTACAGTCAAGCATGGGGGTGGTTCCGTTATGATTTGGGCGGCTATATCGTGGTATTCAGCTGGTCCTCTCAATCAAATCACTGGCCGGATTACTGCGAATGAATATCTCGACATCCTCAATGATGAAGTTCTTACTATGACTAGCATATTGCTGCCAAACACTGCCATATTCCAAGATGATAATGCGCCCATACACACAGCCAAAAAGGTTCAGTCATGGTTTGAGGAGCATCAGAATATCATCAAACATCTTCCCTGGCCAGACCTTGACATAATTGAACCATTATGAGGAGTTTTAGAGCAGAGAGGAGCAGATTTCCATCTCCAGTATCATTGAAGCAATTGGCGGATGTTTTGGAACAAGAATGGGACAACATTCCGTTGGACACTATTCAGACACTCTACGAATCTATTCCGCGAAGAACTGTTGCTGTTTTAAAAGCAAATGGTGACCCAGCACCTTATTAATAAATAAATATTGTCTATATGTCAGGTGTTCATATTATTTTGTCCATCCCCTGCATATATGTGTGTGTGTGTGTGTGGGTGGGTGTGATTTCCAGTAACTATCAGGGAAAACTCCCCATTCAAGGGCTTCATTAAATAGTTTGAGCATGGCATTCTGTACCGTGAGTATGATCTCAAAAGTATTTCCACAGGCAACTGATCTATCCTAGTTGTCTTTTTTAAGCCTGAGGCTTTTCACCACTTTATCTAGCTTCTGCATTGTGAAAGGTGCTGTATTTCCTATAAAGGGATAAATTTTCATCTGGCCCTTCTCAAACTCATGGAGTGGCCTCTCATCTTCCACGCTATCATCTGGCAACAGCATTCCTAGCAGCGCTTCAAGACTCTCCCTCATGTTCAAGAAGCATCTGCCATAAACACTAAACCCAGGCACTATCAAAGGAAGTTTTAGCTTATCAGCACACAGCCAATGCATGAGTCCCATTGGGCCTCGTTGCCCTTTTATGCAAAATATGCTCACCAAGATTTAATTCACCCTCTTAGACTTTACCTTCTTCTTAATGCTTAACATTTCTCCCTGAATTATATTGTCACCAGGATATGGCCCCTTCCATTATCAATATCCTTTAATTTCCTTCGGAGGGATCTCATTTCTCTCCTATCGTGCTTCAAGTCACTATCCCACTATAATTGGGTCATTGATTTTAATTCAGCTTTGGTTAGGGTCTCATCACAGGTACCAAAAATGCTATCTAAGAGATCCTCAGACATCAGTTTAGCATTAATCCTGAAAGAGCACTGGTATGATACATTATTCAAAAGGCAATCATAAAATCGCCTCCAGTTAGCACCCTCAAAAAGTTAGCGTACCTGAGATTTGGGTGCCTCCTGCATTCTCGCTCCAGTGGGCAGGTGAAATAAAGGTTAGCGATGTTCCAGGAAAATTTGCCACTTCAGGAAAATTTGCCACGTGCAGGTCATTAAGCAGGAGATAATGATCGAGCTCTATTTCCCTGTCATCTGTTACAAGGAATTTACATTCCCAGATTATGCATGGAAACTAAACTGTTGGTTGCCGTTTGTCTGGGAATATTTTTTTTTTGGCGTTTCCGAGGCCTAGAATTATGGGAGTAGGAAAGGCGGCCCACTCTACATAGCCTACATACAATAATTTCTTTACTATTCCTTTTATAGGTGAGAGGAGAAAAATCAACTTTTGTGTTTTAAGTGTGCTGTATACATTTGTCTTTATTTGTAAATGATCAACTGAATCGAGAACATCTCTATCGGATTCCTAATCGCCTTTACGTGCAAGGCACTTTACTGGAGTGCATTCCTTCCGTCGACGGCTCGCCTCTAAGTTATATCAGCAGTTACCATATCATTTTATGGCGTAATGGTAAAGATTATAACGTGTTGCGCGTTTGTGTGTTACTTTAAATGTTGTGTACAAGAAATTTCATACATAAAAATGGTTTTGAAAACGCCTATTTTTAACTAATTTTCTCATTTAAAATGTGGGAATAGAATGTGAAAAGTGTCACTCAAATGTAAAAATGATAAATAAATTACAACACAAAATTAAATTTAATGCTATTTGCAAAAATAAATTTCTTAAAAATTCTGAAAAGTTTTAAACAACAACTATAAAACTGAATCTCTGCACACGGTTTAGAGTCTCAATAATATAACAAGAGTAGAATGAAAATGGGGATTTTGGCACATCGGGATCCGGGATCAGAACTCGGAGCTGTTCATGCTCTGTAATTCCGCAGATAATTATGTATACATATAAAATTCTTTTCAATTTATTTCATACATAATTTTGTATATGTATATAATAATGAAAATAGAAATTAATTTAAATTAATTTTACACATAGTTATGTATATAAAGATATAGGAACATAAAATTATTTAAATTTTCTATATATACATATTCCGACAAACATATTTAAATAACATATTGTTTTGCAAGTATCTGCGAGTTTCCTTGTGGGGCGAACGAGTATGTGGGGTTTTGTTTAGAATGCTTCCGTATTTTTTTACATATAAATTTTATGGTGGAAGGCTTTTTGTGGGCACAAGCTAGGCTCTTTGCTGTAAAAAGAACCGCATTTATATAGAAAAATTTCAGTTGAAGTTCTGACATTGTGAGGTGAACATCGACTTGGAATAGCTCCCTCGTCATATCACAAAGACGAATTGCGAATACGAAGGCCTGCCCTTGGCCTCAACGATCATGGAGCCGCGACCTGCATCATCGCTAACTGGTTATCGCCAGTGCCGATTCTGCGATCGAATTTCCCCTATGGTCAAAATGCTTATCTGCATGAGAGAACGACCTGTACGAAGAGCCCTTTTCACGCGATGAAGAATTGCAACATTGGTTCCATGCAGTTTGTACAAGGCGATACATTGAAAAAACATACCTAGATCTGCAAGAATTCGTCTACTGGGAGTCAGCAAGTGTTGCCGGCAATACCTCTTGCTGCATCGATGGGCACCGATTCAACAGGCGGTTATTATGAGACAGTTAATGCTAAATATGGAATGAGTGCAGTAGAGTCGGTTTGTGTGGAATGTACACTTGCAAGACTTTCGAGATAAGTCGAAAAACTTCAAAATAAACGGCCGTCGACTCTAAATATTGATGAGCGTACAACTCCGGCTGCAAAAGAAAGGAAATTTTTTATAGAATACAAAATGGGAGGTGAAGATGACTATGAAGAGGGCATTGATAAAAGTTTACATGAAGACAGTGATAGTGCTGAAGACGATGATTACGATTTTCTCGATACACTGACACACCCTTCCAACACATTTGCAGCAAAAAGTGGCATGAAGAAGGCAGAAGACGCAGATAATACTGGCTACCTATTTCCCGGAGACCCGAATGAACTTGTTGAAAGACTCAGTATTTGATTGACCTTCAAAAACACAGGGATCTCACGCACATTAACGATATATCTTCAATCATTAGTAAACTGAAGGATCGGGGATGTATGAAATGATGTGATGAACTGCTTTCTTCTGAAATTGTAATTACAAAATAATAATAAATTATTATCATAAAATGATTGGTTTTCCTTTATTTTTGTGTGTCGTATCTTTTTTTCCCTCAGAAGTTTAAAGTGTTGTTATGAGCACTCGACTATTAACGGAAAGATCCTCATATAGAATTATTAAAAAGACTTTAGTATAAAAATGTATGGACAGTTAACTGCATACAAAATATTAATTCTGTTGACATGTACAAATATGGAGACAGTTGGCGAAATAATGTAATTTCTATACATATAGGTGGGGGACAACTCGAAGGATTGATCGAAGGATCAATCAAAGGATTGGGAATGATCGAAGGATTGAGATTGATCCAAGGATTGGGATTAATCGAAGTATTGGGATTGATCGAAGAATTGGCATGGGTTGCTGTGGATTGCGGAGGAGGATTGTGGAGCAGACTGCGGAGCGGATTGTTAAGGATTGGTGAGGATTGGTATGGATTGGTGTGAATTGGTGTGGATTGGTGTGCATTGGTGCGGATTGGTATGTGAATTTGTGTGGGTTGACATGGATTGGTGTGTGTATTTGTGTGGGTTGGCATGGATTGGTGTAGATTGGTGTGTGGATTGGTGTGGATAGGTATGTGGATTGATGTGGATTGGTGTAGATTGGTGTGGATTGGTGTGGATTACTGATTGCTGTGCGTGCATTGCTGATTGTGGTGCTGATTTCGATGCTGATTGTGGTGCTGATTGCTGTACTGATTGTTGTGCTGATTTCGGTGCTGATTGATGGGTAGATTGCGAGATTAATAGAAATATTGATAAAAAAACGAGTCTGATTATTTTCTTTTTCTTTTTTGGAATGTTTGGATTTTATAAAAGTTTTTAGAATTTCTTTCTGCGTTCAAGGTTATCCAAGGTAATTAAAACAGGGTCAAGGTCACAGATATGTGGTCAAAGTGAAGGTCATCCAGATCTAACATGTTGGTCGGAGTCATCAGTACCACCTAGGTGTTGAAAATGTAAACAAATGACAAACGAAAAAACCAATTCACATAGGTGACAAAAGTTATGGGATAGCAATATGCAAATATACAGATGGCAGTAGTATCGCGTACAATCTGTATAAATGGGCAGTGCATTGGTTGGGCTTTCATTTGTAGTCAAGTGATTCATGTGAAAAGGTTTCTGACGTGATTATGGCAGCACGACGGGAATTAACAGACTCTGAACGCGGAATGGTAGTTGAGCTAGACACATGGGACATTCCATTTTGGAAATGGTTAGGGAATTCAACATTCTGAGATCCACAGTGTCAAGAATGTGCCAAGAATACATAATTTCAGGCTAACCTCCCGCCATGGACAACGCAGTGGCCGACCGCCTGCACTTAATGACCGAGACGAGACCAACGACGTGTGCGCAGAATGGTCAGTGTTGACAGACAAGCAACACTGCGTGAAATAACCGCAGGTATCAATGTGGGACGCACAACGGACGTGTCCATTAGAACAGCGCGGCGAACTTTGGCTGTACTGGGCTATGCCAGCAGAAGACCGACTCGAGTGCCTTTACTAACAGCACGACATCGCCTGCAGCGCCTCTCCTGGGCTCGTGACCATATCGGTTGGACCCTAGATGACTGGAAAAACGTGTCTTGGTCAGATGAGTCCCGATTTCAGTTGGTAAGAGCTGATGGTAGGGTTCGAGTGTGGCGTAGATTCCACGAATCCATGGACCCAAGTTGTCAACAAGGAATTGTGCAAGCTGGTGGTGGCTCCATAATGGTGTTGGCTGTTTTTACATGGAATGGACTGGGTCCTCTCGTCCAACTGAACCGATCATTGACTGGAAAGGGTTATGTTCAGCTACTTGGAGACCACTTGCAGCCATTCATGGACTTCATGTACCCAAACATCGATGGAATGTTTATGGATGACAATGCGCCATGTCACCGGGCCACAACTGTTCGTGATTGGTTTGAAGAACATTCTGGACAATTCCAGCGAATTATTTGGCCACCAAGATCGTCCGAGATGAATCCCATCGAACATTTATGGGACATAATAGAGAAGTCAGTTCATGCACAAACTCCTGCACCGGCAACACTTTCGCAATTATGGACGTCTATAGAGGCGTAATGGCTCAATATTTCTGCCGGGGACTTCCTATGACTTGTTGAGTCCATACCACTTCGAGTTGCTGCACTTCGCCGGGCAAAAGGAGGTCTGACACGATATTAGGAGGTATCCCATGACTTGTCGCCTCAAAGTATGTCGGGTGGAGTGTTAGAGGAGTAAAATGTTAATACATTGTAATTAATTGAAGGGGGTCAGTTGTTTGATGGACGTGGTGCTATGGGAGACCTTGGAAATGTAAGTTTTTAAAAACAGTTTCTAAAAAAACTTTATAATTTTTTTATACATTTTTTTATAAATTTTAGGGATTTTTGACAAACTTTTTGGTTCAAGGTCACCGGGTTAAGGTCAAATATCAAGGTCACTTAGATCCAAGATGGTGGTAGTAGTAAGTATTGTAATATGCTCCCTGATTTTTATGAATTTATTCCATTTTTAACATTTTTTCTCCAGTTTTGGTTTTTAACGTCATCCAAGGTCACTGTCATTTGGTAAAGGTGTTGAGCCAAAGTCAAGGTCACCTAGGTTGGGTGACGTCATAACATGGTGGCTGGTCGGTTCCATTCCCCCGGTCCCTCTAAGCCCTAACATTTAAAATTTAATTTAATTATTTTTTTAAAATATTTTTTATAAATATCTCGGAATTTTTTGGTGATTTTTGGGTTCAAGGTCATCCATGGTCATGGCGTCAAGGTCAAAGGTCAAATGTCAAAATCAAGGTAACATACATTCAACAAGGCTGTTAAAATGGCTGACAGAACCAAGATGGCAGTCGGTTGGCTCCAGCTCCGATTACAGACCCCATGTATCGATTTAGCAAAACCTATGCATAGAAAACCAATACGGCCGCCACTGCTCTGCTCTCGAGAAGCAAGCCGCCCAAAATCCTTCCAGTTGATTGAAAAGCGTCTTTCTGTGGCTCGTTTTTGCAACTGGGAGATCGGTGCTTTTTTGAGGGAAAAAAGGAAAGTTTGAGGAAAAATGGCAGCCGGAGGACCGAAATGACAGATCATGAACAGTTCCAAACACCGATCCCAGATTCCATCTGCGAAAGTCCCCATTTTCATTTTACTAACAAGCAGACTTGCTGATTACAAACTGAGCATTATTGTTATAATAACAAACAAACTTAAATTTAACCCTACAAAAAAATCGTCTGTTTGCCATATGAAGCTTACCATGAAGCACTACACACGACTTTACAATATGCAGAACTTATTAAAGTAGTACACATACTGCCATGATTGTCAGAAAATTACAGTTTATAATTCACGTGAAAGAAGAATGCAGCAGTGTAAAACATTTTACTTGAATTTCTCAATTTCGTTTTTTTAGTTACAAAAGTATATGAAAATGTCCCAGGGCAAATTGCTCCACTTTTGATGGTCGGTCATATCACCCATTCTCACTAACTCAAACATAAAACGACCGAGGCAGCCCCGTATTGTTGTTGTTATTATTATTTAAGCATCTCTATTTACGCACTCCCGGCAGGTATTGGTCGTGAATTAGTGATGTTCGATCTCGTAAGACATTTTTAAAAAAACTTCCATTCATTTGCAACAAAATCATATAGATAATGTTTTTAAACGCATTCACGGAATGTTTGACCAATTTCTGAGTAGGTCTACACGTACAACGCACTATAAGACTGCAAATTATTAAAGCATATCTTTTTAGGGGAATGATGATATTTTGGTTAAATACCAAGCATGATTGTATTTTTCACTACTTCTACCATTTAAATTGTAATGAGTTATTACTAAACAGTCGTTACTATTGATTTTTTTTACTGGTTAATAGTTTTGATTTTATTGCTTTGTAAATTGTGTATTGTTTGTTATCAATTAATAGTTTAAAAACTTGGACACTGTTCGTATAAAAATAAAGTAAGTAATTGTGATGGTTAATTTATTATTTTCAGATGAAAATTCTTACTCTTGTGGAATCAGCATTCATAATTATGATACATCGGAGCTCATCACAGCCACTGAACAACGTCATTTTGAAAAGAAGAAGCTACGAAACGTTGGGAGAACTGATTGAATTTACTAACAACATATTCGATGAACACCTTAAGAAAAGAAGCAGTTTAATGGTGGTGAATTACGACTCCGACACGAACCCCCACGTAGTCAATGATGCTGTCAGACACATGAATCTCGCTCAGAAACCTCTCATGACAACTATGACAATCTCGGTTTCTTCCAAGACTGGGGGCGATTATCAACTGTTTTCAAACACATCGAGATTCGCAGGTCATTGGCGAAAAACACCCAAGCTTGTATACCGGTATGACAACATAGAAAGTACCACTTCTTTTGTAATATTTAGGAACAACCACACGAGTAAATGCTTTGCAGATGAGGCGTGGATACTAACGCCAATTTGGAATGCCAGAGCACGTTTTCTCTTGGTGATTACGACTCCAATTAAAGAAAATCTCTCGGAAATTACTGACATGTTCCGAGGGTGCTGGATAACAGCAAATTTGTTGAATCTCGCAGTAATTTACTTACCTTCTCACTCAATGAATATTTTTCATGGGCACAAAGAAATTCATGCAAAGACATTTAACCCTTTTGTAGATCAGAATACTGTGATGAATGTTACTGTTTCGGCTAAGTGCAAACCTGAATACGATATATTTCCAAGTAAGCTAGAAAATATGCACAGCTACGAAATACCAGTTTTCCTCAACCATACTCACCCACTTTTGACAGTGTCCTATGAACAAGGAGACAAGCTAGTTTTCGACGGCCCTGATGGACAAATTTTCAATGTGCTATTGGCTCGATTCAACTTCACTCCGATGCCTGCAGATGACGAGAAGATAAGGGAATATCGAACAGGAGAGTACTTTTCACCAGAAGAAAGACACTACTATAAGAATGCGCTGACTCCAAATGAAGAGGCTTTATTACCCTATAACTTCAATCGATCAAGTTACCCATTTTATCAGGATTATATTTCAGTTATAGTACCCAAAGCATTTCCTCTACCCAGATACATGAATGCTATTCTACCTTTCACTTACGATATGTGGATACTATACATAACCTCGATGATTTCAATGTCTCTTGTTTGGCTATCTTTAAACCATTTCGATAAATTTCAAATTTTAAAAGTTAATAGTCCAGTATTTCAATCTTTCCAGCTACTCATTACTGGTTCAACTACAGCTAAGAGTAATTCACTCGTTCAGAGATTTTTTATTACGGTTTGCTTGATTTTTTCTCTCGTAGTAAACAATGTGTACCAAGGTTCTATGACGAGTCTTATGACAGTAACATTATACCAACCAGATCTTAATACATTTGAAGAAATTCTGAACTCTGATCTGCGAATTGCAGTTTTCTTTGATAATTCATATTTGGAAGAAGGCAGTGATGGGCTAGGTATAGATGACAAATCAAGTGACTACCATGAGTTTGCAATGAAAGTTATTGAGAAAATGGAGTACATTTCAGAAGATCATGAAGCTCTAACGATGGCTGCAAACTACAGGAATGTCTGCCGACCTACTTATACATTAATTTCTAAAATGTTGGTAGAACACGAGGATTTTTACGATGGAGAGGAGCCCTTGTTACACATTGCACAGGAAACTTCTCAACCTTTGCTAGAAGTCTGGTGCCCATTGGACAGAGATTCGATCTTCATAGAGAAATTAAGCTCACTTACATCGAAGTTAGTTACCGGCGGGCTGATTCAGAAATGGAGAATTGATATGCAGTACAGGTCATTAATTTCTAGTCAGAGACGGAAAATCCGTTTTCGTGGGCGCATTAGAATATCTCTACAGCACCTTCAGGCCGCGTTTTTTATACTTGGATTTGGTTCACTCTTCGCATTTGTAACTTTTATCACAGAAACAATGTTTTCCGTGAACTTCATAAAGAATTTCGATCTTCAATAAAACGGGAAAAATGTTTTGTAATGAGGATATAATTACTTATAGACTATGTCAGATGGCAACTCCAGAGTTGTCGAGAAGATTATTGCAGACAAATTGAAGATAAGTTGTGAGTGTGATATATAAACAGACAACTGCTGTGTAAATCATAAGTTTTTTCAAGACTTGTGATTGGTAAACAAACAGTTTACACTATCCTCCTTGCATTCGTCTTAGTTTAATCATAAGACACATTAATAATGTATCAGTGAAGGAAGAAGTTATAATATTATTAGTTTTTAGTGGAGAGGGGGAGAATTTTAAAATTCCTCAGACAGAAATGAACTGACTGCTGTAAATGCTGTAAAAATGCAAAGTAGTAAAAATGTTTTACTATTCTATGAGCATATCATTAACAGCCCGTGACCTTCCTCTTTAACCCCAAAAGTGTATGACGTTAAGATAAGGAAGAAGTAGCTAATTTGTTTGTAATCTGTTCTGTTACAGGAGAATTGATAAACACCATATTGAATTCTATGTAATTTTTGTCACAATATGAAGCACTGATATTGCATTCTGTTAGAGGAATTGGCAAACCGTAGAGCATAGCCTGCTTCAGCAATTAATTTTAATGCCTGTGGCCTTTCCCACAGTATAATGACTTATTGCTAGGGACCGTATTACTTCACGTAAAAATTCAAGACCAAGATAGACGCCGTACAAATATACGTCAGTGTCACGTGTATAATTGTACCTCCTCTCATCTCGCAGATGTCTGCTAAACTTGGAGCCAATAGAAAACATTCAGCACTCAGGTATCTTCATTTAACGTGGCCCGGTTGACCAGGAGGATAAGTTCTTCCTGGGGCGGCAGCCAAAGTGTGCACTCAAGTGTGCAGAGGTCTGTGGTTTGGTTTTGTGCCGTCTTATGCCGCAAAATGATAAGAGTTCCTATTTAATATTTCTTGCCATTTATCACTATCAGTCAGAAAAGAGTATAAGCAGTGAAGCCGGGAAAGTTTAAGAATGTGCATGCTGCTTCATGCAAAATATTTCGATTCATTTTCAAAAAAAACATCTCAAATAATTGATAAATTAAATATGTTGGGTATTGCTGCCAGTTAATATGGCTGATCATATTCGAGCTAGCTGGGAAGTGAACGAGGAAGGAAAAATCGGGCGGCTAACAAACCAAACCATTCCTAGTCTCACAAACGAACACGACCTAAACATCCAGTACGATGTGGATTAGAACCAGAATCTCGTGGCTGAACGGAAACTCTTTAATGACTTCGTTCACTGAGGTCACCCTAAGACACTTTACCAATTATTATAAGTATAAGCTGTTCATGGTTTTATGAGCACTTTTGAAATCATCCTTTGAAAAAAGTCATTACCCCTGCCTGCATGTATTTTAACTGGCACACTGACTAGCAAGCCCCCAGAAAAGTTGGTAACGATAGAGGGAAAGTACATAGTTCCATATCTTAAAGTTGAATTAAAAGCGTTAGCTAAGCACTTGTAGATACAGAAATTATTTGCTTGCTTTACGTTTTTTTTAATGCGTATAAGTGGGAGAATAGAAAATTTGTGAAATATTCAATTTTCTAATAATTTAACGGTTTCGCTTGTCCGGCGTATTAATAAAGCGATGAGGCGCATGGCAATGTTAATTTAGCATATGGTGGAAGGATACAAAATGGTAATATAAGTAGATCTTAAGCACGGCTTTCAGAATTGTTGATTTTGCCTTGAACAGCCTTTACTTGAATTCTTTTGGCATCAGTCTAGTATTTATTCCTGTTTATCACCGGCTGAAAAGTTATACAGGACTTATCTAAATCACTGTGGTCGAAAAATTTACACTATCTTGTCAACGAAATCATTTTGCAAAATTCACGTACATATGCCGATTATTCATAGTTGCACAGTACATCAGCGCAAAATAAAAACAATAGTTTCGAAATAACTATGCCAACAGCGGAAATCTCATTGTCTGTCCACGCCTAGTAACGTCTTTCCAGATGTTTTGTTTCTTCTCGTCTTATATCTGCGGTACTTTTACCTGCCGTGTGTCTGGTAGATGACGTCAGAGGCACGGTGCGAGGGGAAACCAGAAGTCACTAATAATTAATGAGCCTACTTTCCTCTACATGGGCGCAAATAAAGTTTACCAAAGTTCTTGAAAGCTTATGTAGCGGGTAGGCATTGACGTCTCATTGGCAACAATATCATTAGAGATGAAACCAGAAACATATGAAACAGTACCAAGACAATTAAAATACACTAATGACTCACCCGGCATTCTAATTCAGAAATAACTCGTAAAATAAAGCTGGCTCGCGATCAATTGCATCACGGAGGTAGGATTCGGAGCATCGACTTCGGATGTGATCTGTCTAATGATTTGAATGATAGGGTTCACTAATCTGGAATATTTACTCGGCCATCATTTTGAAAATAAGTGTCTGAGTCACTTAAACACATAAGTTTACATGGCCTACCATAACGCTACATGTCTGAAAAATTTTGATTGAAATCGGTTGATTGGTCTCCGAGAAATGGCATAAAAACCTTATTTTCATAAATAGGGCTATCTTACAAATTTGCTTAAACAGAGGCTCCGTACACAATGTTTGTAATAGATCTCAGCATAATAAATATGACCAAAATTGTTCAATTATTAAATAGATATGCCAAACATATGAAAATATTTATATGGCCACCATTTTTCATATCATTGCCTGACCCCATTTAAATCATGTAACTATACTTGACCTTCTGAAGGTGTACAAAATGTGGTAAAATGAGTAGAATTATTCTGCAAATATGACAAAATTTTCAGTTTACTCACCTGACATTACTTTGCAAAAAAAATCCGGTAAAGGAGGATCTCCTAATAGTCCAGTCAACCAGTGGTTTTACCAAGAAAAAATTCCGGAAGTTTTTTTCTCACCGGTTCTATATGGTTTTTGGGGTGCTGAATCCGAATTTCATGTTTGCGCCCTCGAGGGTGGTGAGCTTCACAAGAAAAACGCAAAAAACCGTAAATATTTCGTAATTTTTTTAGTTTTTGACTTATAGCTCCAAAATTATGCGTTTAATCGAAAAGACAATTCTATACTAAATTAAAGTAGACAAAATTTCCTACAAAATGCATTTTTCAAGTTTAATTTTGTGACGAAGTATCCAGGCGCTAGAGCGCGCTGAAAAAGGGCGATTTTTTGGCCCTTTGGCAAAAACTAGAGAAACGCTCTCTTTCACCCGCGATAACTCGAAAACTATGCGTTTAATCGAAAATGCCACTTCCTTCAAAATTGAAGATGAGCAAATTTCCTATAAAATGCATTTATGGAATTTAAATTTCTCTTAACGGGGGTCGCGCGATGAAAAGTGGTGAGTTTTTGGTCCTCCTGGCCAAAGCTGAGAAGCGCCCTCGCCCACCTTTCTATCTCTCATTGGCGCTCTACTTTCACTATATCATGCTTGAAAACAACTGTTTTGAATGAATTGATTGTAAAGATGAATTTTAATGAAATCATATTATGCATTACATGAGATTTCTTGAAGTTAGTTATTTTACTTAGAAATAACCTCGGGCTTCGTAGAGGAGTAGTGGCGAAGTAAAATAAGTTTAGAATATACCTTTATTTTATTTTACAAGAGGATGTGGTTATTGAAGTCGTATTCGTTTGCGTACAGACGTTGATGGTCCAAGCAGGGGGATGTCGTCTCGGGCAGTAGAAGGTCCGGGCTGGTCAAGTTGAAGGAGGATGAATGGCGGTTCTGCAAGAGGAAAAATTATAATAGAGTTGGATAATTTATATGATAGAGAAAACGTGAATAGTAAAGGTATAATTCTGTAGAAATGCTGTAAAAAATTGTAAGAATTACTACCTTCTGTCACTCCAGCTGCTTCAGACAGTGGTATTGCAGCAGTGGGGTCGTCCCGGTTGTCTTCATCTTCCTCATCGAAACTGCTGCCAATGTTGGAGCATGCCCCTTCACAATGTAGACAAAGCCTTGTGCAGAAGAGACCTGCACGTCTACATCCACAACTTCTTCGGCAGTCCTTCTTGCATTTGCAGGAAATAAGCTGAAGAAGTCTCTCTGGAGCTGGGGACCTCAGGGTGGTAACTGGGACCAAGCCGTTTTTGGTCGACTTCCACCCCCACTTCTCAGGTTCTAAATCATTGCCGATCCACTGCTGCACTTGGTGGAAAACTCTGAGGCTGTGTTGACGGGCTGCACCTTCAGTGGGAGGGATCGAAGCAATATTTCCTGTGATCCTGTATGCTGATGTCACATAGTGCTTGTATCTCAGCTTGTTGAGATTACTTGATTGGTGGTTACCGCCATACAGGGAAACAAGAAATTTTTCCCCAGCAGCAGCAATTTCCTTCGGATGGGCTGAAGGATCAGTAAATTTATTAATGTAGGCTTTAAGATCCGGATTTTTAGTCAGAGTCTTCAGGAATTTAGCCTTGCCTTGGTTAAACAAAGCGGATGTGGAGTCGCAACCACTCATCGCATGGAGGAACAGCATATGGTTGGCGAGACTCTTCTCCACTGCACTTCCAGATTGGTACAGGAATTGAGGTGCTCTCCCTTTGCCTGGTTTGAGGAAAAATACATTAGGAGAGGTTTGGAGACCCATCATTATGACCAGAAGGTCTATATCTTCCCCCACAACTGCAATACTTTCATGAGCTGAAGCCAGGGATTCAGCCTTTCGCACTATGAGCGTATCTGCATCCTCAGTTGCTTGCTCGCAGGCAATTCCAGCCTCATTGCACTTTGCCATCAGCATGGTGATTATTCGACTTTTGTTTTTTGCATTTGACAGAAAGTTTTCTTGAGAAATCGTCGGTATCATTGTGTGGGTGAACTGTATTTCCACTGAGTGCTTCTTGCTTGATCTCCTCAAGCGCTCCATGAATTTAGTGCCTTTGTGCCTATCAGGGTATCCATCAAAAACAATCACTGCACTTGACTTGTAGTGGTTTCGAACATAATTGATGTAAGTGTCGCAAATATGTTCGAATGTATGCCCACTCGACCATACAACTCTGTGCAACAAAAAACCTCCATCAATCACATATACTGTACTGCTGTCCAACGGTGAAGTGTCTGGAAGTGGTTGAAAAGCTTTGTACAAAGTCGATTTCGTTCCTTTTCGCATGCCACCCCCATCAAACAAAGCAAGGGGATATGGAGACAGTTCATAGGTTAAGAAATTCTCTAGTTCTTCTTCTGATTGTTTGGCAACAACCATCCTTTGAAACAGAGTGGTTGGCTTAATGATCACAAGTTCATCATTAATCAGGACGGCTGAGTTGATGGTTGCAAGGGGCACCACCCGGTCACTCCGCTTGAACTTGACCGATTTAAAATCACCGCCAATAATTCCATTGATACATTGGGTCCCCACCTCCATGGACAAGTGACAATTGATTTTAACACCCCCCACTATCCCACTGCTGATTGAAATGAGTTCTGGGATATCGGAGAAAGGTGGGTGTTGATGAAACCACTCCAACATTTTTTTAGTATCATTGTTGTCCCGATGTACCCTTGCATCACGACTATCCACATGCTGTTCGGATGTTGCAAAATTCACGCCGCAGAAATCCTCGATTGTGTTAGCAACATGCAGGAGTGAGGCCATGCCCAGCGACCACCTCGCCAAAATGCCCTCGCTAAATCCACGACCTCTACTCAGCCCACCTTGAACCTTCATATTCTTCATGAGCTCCTGCTCAATGCACATATCACTCCATGTCCCGCACCAGTATTTTTCACTACGTCGAATAGTGAAACCCCCTTTCGAAGTAAATGCCCTGAATTCATCTGGTGGCATAGAATGCTCCAATGTAAGCATATCTTGCAAATACATATGGGCACACTTGCCATATAAATAGTGGCCGCTGGCGTGGAAGTATGGTAGCATCTTGTGTATGACTTCAAGTTGTAGTTTCCAGTTGCCCATTCGCTCAGATTCAACAAATCTCACCACTAAAGTTATCATTTCGAAATACTGAACCCACAACTTTGCAGTGGGCCCTAGATTAGCGAAATGTTGAAGCTGGGCTTTCATTTTTTGTTCGATTTCCTTCCCACAATCCCTTTCATGTGCGTCCAGTAGCTCAGATCGATCCATACTATACAAAAGTTGCTCAACTTCGGAGTGGAACTTGGGGGAGAAGTTGAGGGTCTCCATTATCACCTTACCTAGAGCTGTAAGAGCCAACATGTGTGCTCTGACAGCCCTAGCGTAAGCATGTCCAGTCATAATCTTCTCAGTACTGTTGACTGCATACACTGTATTGAAAAGTTCGGCCAGGCCACTCCCTTCCATTATGAAACCCACCGCCCCCATGAATGACATTAACAAATGAAACCCTCCTAGCCTAATGACCACATTAGGCAGTTCAGGGTCTCCCACACGACTAGCAATAACATCTCGTGCCTTGAGGTAAAGAGGTTGATCAAATGTGACAAAAGTGGTTTTCTGCCCCAATGATTGTGTTTTTTCTACAGCACTCAACAATGCTGTGTAGATTGTATCATAATCACTCGGAGGAGCGTTGATGAACGGCTGGCAATCTATGAACGTCGTTTGGTACGGTACTTCTCTTGTCACTTCTTCCATGAACCCATTCCACCCACACATGCCTGGAAGGTCTTCATATTTGCTGTACAGCCACAGCAGGAGAGGCACTGATGGAACAACTGTGTCAGTGTGAGGGAACGATGTACTTAGGTCGTTGATCTGAATTGCGGATAAGCCAACATCATTTTTCCTCTGAAAATGTTTAAGTTGAACAGCTCCGACGGTTCCAACCATTTGTGCTGATGGTATACCCTTCAATCGTGCAATTTTTTGACCTGGGACTATTGCACTTTTTGGGGTGACACATTGGATGCCCCCCATTGCGTGAAAAGTGTTATGTCCATCAATAGTTTGAATGTTGAAGTCGGCATTGTCATACACCATTTGGGAAAGTGTTTGTTTGTCAACAGCCAGAGGAGGGCGCACTATTGACGATATTTCAAATCGTGTTACTTCGTTGTAAGATGAACAAAATCCCAGGGATGACAGCACATCAATCAATTTTCGAGAACCATATTTCTTGTATAAAAATGCTGCCAAGCCGATTTGAAGAGGAGAAAGGAATGACAGAGGCCGCACAGCGCAAATTAAGCTATGTGCAATCGCTACTGATATTTTCCTCCACTTCTCAAGATTCGCTCGCTTCTTGCTCACCACCACGGTGTCTGTAAAAGCTCGAACAGTCTCAGGAATGAGATCCTCATTTCCTTCTAGAAACCTATCTGACGGGGGGTATTCTGTAACGTTATATACTTGGGATCTTATATCCTCAACAACAATGGCAGCGGCCGTTTTAACTATTCGAAGCCTTTCTTCTTTTTGTGGCAGTTTCTCAACCTCTCGAAACCAGGAATCACTAATAATTTTGTGTCCAGTGGCCTTGAAACACACAACATAAGGTTTACTTGATGTAACCAATATATCGTCGCCATACTTTTCAAGGAGGTGTTTTGTAACTGTCTTTGGATGAGGAAGAAAATCACATTTAATCTCATTCATCAATTCGTCCATTGTGAATTGACATTCCTCATCACTTTTTTCTAAAAAACAGTAAATTGATTGCATAGCAGCATTCATCTCATCTGTAAGGGGTCTGCCTACAGTGTGTGTCCTTGTCTGTTGTGGGGACTGGTGCAGAGTTTTCATGCATAGAAAATGATACTGTGCATCAGCTGCTACCAAGTCGTTTACTGTCTCTACACGGCCTACTATAAAACGTCCGAAGTCATCATTACGTTTTTTCGCGAGTCTAAGAACATTTTCTCTGACAGATAATTTCCTCACAGGGTACACCAGATTGCGTCTTGAGAGAGGCTTCCTTATTTGTTTTTTCGCATAGTCTAGTGGCACCTCCTCTCCGCACAAAAAACAATGCGTTTTGAAAACAAACTCAGGGATAGATGAACGCAGCTGTTGTGATGCAGGTTTCTCTTGAGCCCTCCTCATCAAATAAGCAGCAATCGACTTTTCTTTCACGTAACTCTTCCTACAGTTGTCATGGACTTCAATTTGTGTAATCCTATTAAATACAACAACCTTACCATCCTGTCTCTTCTTACTGGCTTCAATGAAAGATTTCAACCCCTTTTCTTTCACAACACTCGTCTGTGCCCCGTCTTCTAACAGCTTATCACAAAGGACACATTCCGGGCGAGACATTTTGCACGCACATAACACTGAAAACACAAGACCACATAAGATTTTACCGCGACGCGTTGGTGATTCTAAGCAAACTAACACAATACAAGAGCAGGTAGGCTAAGAGGGGGCCCCCCTCCACAAAAAAGACGTTGTGGGAAGGGGCTCTGAAGGACGTATTGTGACTAACAACACATAACGGGACCGAACGAAAACGGGATTACCTCTAATGGGTAATGGCCGCACCATTAGGAGTAACTGACTAGTGTCGGCTGTCCTGAAAGTGTTCATACACATTCATACTCAGTCACGTAAATAGTAATTTCTCCTGAATTATTTTACTCTTTATTTATCTAATCCATTCTTCATCTAAGCATTCATAAAAGAAGGGAACATCGCGCCGTCGCGTTTTAGGAGGACATTCCTCTCGTTTTGACTGAGGGCCAAAAATACGCCATCCTACATAGAGCTTTACTGCGTGACCCCCGTTATGAGGAATTGAAATTTCAAAAATGCATTTTATAGGAAATTTGGTCATCTTTAATTTTGAATGAAGTGGCATTTTCGATTTAACGCATAGTTTTCGAGTTATCGCTGGTGAAAGAGAGCGTTTCTCTAGTTTTTGCCAAAGGGCCAAAAAATCGCCCTTTTTCAGCGCGCTCTAGCGCCTGGATACTTCATCATAAAATTAAACTTGATAAATGCATTTTGTAGGAAATTTTGTCTACTTTAATTTAGTATAGAATTGTCTTTTCGATTTGAACGCATAATTTTGGAGCTATAAGTCAAAAACTAAAAAAATTACGAAATATTTACGTTTTTTTGCGTTTTTCTTGTGAAGCTCACCACCCTCGAGGGCGCAAACATGAAATTCGGATTCAGCACCCCAAAAACCATATAGAACCGGTGAGAAAAAAACTTCCGGAATTTTTTCCTGAAAACACCTCTTTTGAGCACCGGTTGACTGGACTAGTATGCATATCGGTTGATTGGTCCTCGAGATACGGCATAAAACCTCCATTGATCATGTGACATTCTTCATAAATGGAGGGCAAAAAGTTTATATATTAGCACATTAGGTTATTGCCATAGATAAAATATACAAAGTTAAATTTTTATTATGTTATACAGTTTCGTAGGTATAGCACACTTAGCTTAAATGTTAACATACGCGCCATTCACAAAATAAGAGACTTACATACTTAAAACATATAAATTAATATAGTCCAGCACAGTACAACTTCTTCGCCAAATTTGAAATAAATCAGTTGATTGTTTCCTAGATACTGCATAAAAACTGTATTATTTCATGTGGGGCTATCTTACAAAATGGTGGATAAATGGCGTTTTGCATACACAATTTTGATGATTACAACTGATACTGTCAGCATATAAAGTTAAGTTGAAATTTGTTTTGCAATTTCATAGATAAAAAATTCTGAGCTAAAATTTTTATATGGCCGCCATTTTAAAAAAATGCATGCCTGACCTACTCAAAATATAGTAATTTACATAGCCTGCCATAGTGCTAATTAATAGCCAAATTTTGGTAGAAATCGTTTTTTTATACCACTAATTTCAATTTATCAAGTGATACTATTTTACAAAATGGCAGATAAATGAGATTTTGTATGTACACATTTGATTGTTGTAATATATGTAGCCATCATACAAAGTTTCGTTGGAATTAATTACATGGTTTCGACGATAAAACATGCAAAATTTAAAGAGCTATATAACCTCCATTTTCAAAATAAGTGTCTGACATACCTAAATCATATCAATTAATATTAGTTACCGCAGAACTGCTTGTTTTCCATATTTGGCAGGAATCAGAAAATTGTTTCCATAGATATGACATCAAAACTTTATTCGTCTGGCACTATATTATAAAATGGAGGGCAAAAGAGGCTCCGTGTAGACACATTTGATTTGATTTATATTATATACTCCCAGCATACAAAGTTAAGTTGGAATTGATCAAATTTCTTCTTAGATATAGCGTACTTTGCTAAAATATCTAGATGGCTACCATTTTAAAATTTAGTGTCTGACATACTTGAAACATGTTTGTACACATCAACTGCGGCGGTACTTGTTTGCCAAATTTGATAGGAATCTGTCAATTGTTTTTCGAGAAATTACATACAAAAAGTTGATTAATTCATGTAGAACTATCTCACAAAATGGTGGACAAACGTTTTGGTTGTGGCTTACTTCATGTTTGTAATAGATACTGTCAGCGTACAAAATTTTGTTGAAATTGGTCAAATGGGATGGTAGTTATACAAAATAAACCTGAAGTATTGATATGGCAGCCATTTTTAAAATAAGTGTATAATAATATTTAAATACTCATATCTACCTGGTCTATCATAGTATTTATTACGTGCCAAATTGGCCGAAAATTGGTACAGTAGTTTGAGATATAATGTTAAAAATAAATTTTTACTGGTAGCGCTATCTTTTAAAATGGCCTACAAAATTGGCTGTTTTTTTTTTAACATGATGCTTGTAATGCATATCGTCAATGTAGAAAATTTGGTTGAAATTGGTCAAATGGTATTGTGGTTATACCAAACAAACCTAACATATTTGTATGGTCGCCATTTTGAAAATATGTGCCTAATAAAATTTATTTACTTTCAATTACATGCTCTATAATGCTATTACTTCGTTGCCACATTTAAAGAAAATTGGTTGACTTGTTTTCGTGATATAACATAAAAGCTTTATTTTTTCATGTAGCACTATCATCCAAAATGACTTACAAAAGTGGTTGTTGTTTGGCTTATAAGTTTCCTGTAGCAGATACTGTCAGCGTATAAAATTTAGTTGAAATTGGTCAAATGGTATGGTAGTAATACCAAATATATTTACCTATAGTATTTGTATTGCCACCATTTTAAAAAATATGTGTCTAATTAAGTTTAATAACTAATATTTACCTGTCAAATTTGTTGAAAATAGGTTGAGTAGTTTTCGATATATAACCAAATATCTTTATTTTTTCATGTGATGCTATCGTCCAGAATGGCAGACGAATAAAAATATTCACCTCTGAATTTAATGCTTACAACTTGCGCTGTCAGCATGTAAAATTTGGTTTAGAATCGGTTGAATGGAATCCGATATTTAAATATAGACCAAAATGTTTTAATGGTTGCCATTTTTAAAGTAAGTACTTAGCGTGGACGAACACTATAAAAGCCAGGTGTTCTCACTTAGTACTATATGTGCACCAAGTTTGGTGAAATTCGGTTAACGCGTTCAAAAATTGAATGAAATTGGGGGTGGGTGGGGTGTACACACACGCACAGACACACAGAGAGGAAGGTGATCTCATAAGCCTTTCTTTCCTTCGGAAAGTAGGCTAAAAAGGGCGTGTGCCGTTATTAGTTGCAATTTCAAGTAGTTTTAGCTCTAAGCCGCCGCCCGATAAACCTACTGTTATAAAGCAAATTCGTTCAATAAGCAACTATTTTTGTAAAGTATGTGTGTGAAAAAATTTACATTTCGTTAATAAATTTCAAGATAATATAAAGTGGAAATATTAATACTATTTTAGTTCATTGCTCAACTGGGTCACAACATGAGAACTATTTGTTACTAGGCATCACCGACACACCTATTTTCTCTCTGTTTTCAGTTATATTATTTATAAATAAAATATTAAAATTCGTAGATGAAATATAGATAAAAGTCAAATTTAAGCAAAATTAAGATACTTTCATGTTAACAGAAGTATGAAACGATTGTGACACATGACACATTTTGGAAACAAACACGTCGCATATAGGGTGATTTTTCAAGTGATTCAAAAAGTGTGAAGATTCTGTGACCAGTCTATATTAAGTTTAGTAATTCAATGATGAAAATGAATTTCACTGTTATGTATAAAAATGTACATTTTATTTACTGCTGACAAAACGTTACCACCGAAACTTGAAGGCCTTACAAGCTCGTATAGACTAGCCAGTGACGTCACAACTAGTGGGTCAACCTAAGTGGCCAACATAGCTGGCAGCTTGGTTAGTCTTAGCATGTCGCGAAAAATGTTTAAATTAAAACCACGGGTTGAAGTGTAATAATACGACATGGCGTTTTAGGCTAAATTGACATCTTAAAGTTTTCTGACTGTGAAGAGGGCGCAGATGCATTGTTGAACGCTATTTCGCGAGAGAATTTGTGTCCACAAAGTCTTCACGTGTAAGTAATGTTTATCATCTTTATAGCTTTCAGTAGAAACGGTAACAGTTAATATTTTTGCAGCGTGTGTGTACTAGCATGTAAAAATAAGTAATGGATAGCTGTTTAAGCCTAAATCGTGTTCCATGCACCCTACACAATGGGGACTTTTGCATTACTTTTGTTACGATACAAAATATTTTAGTGATCGTAAACAAATTTACTCATACTATTTAGACATTTTCATTAATCAGTTTTATGTTTTTTTTTGTTTTCAAACAACACGCACATTTCAAGAACTATCACACACAGCACAAATGGGAACAGAATGAATGGAGCGAAAATTAAGAAATTGCTTACAATTGGTTGACTCATTCAGAGAATGTTTCATTAACTAATATTTCTGAACATCTTTCTTTACTTGTTTACAAACAACAACAGAGTGAAAGCAAAGGAACGCTTCGTATTCCCCACGCTGCCACACATTCCAAAATATGCCACGCAGTGATTGTATTGCCTGCCGCGAGTGACGTCACATAGAGGTTGTGTTGTAAGGCCTTGTGAACTCAGTGGGAACGGTCCAACGCACGAATATGGTGCGTTGGTATCTTCCCCCTTGGAGTTTTCTTCTGTTTACGTTTTGCTTGCACGTGGCTGAAGGATACGTGAGCAGCCCGAAATTACAACTTAAACAGGGCTTTGGGAATATGGAAGTAACAAACGATTAATTGCTACATATGAATTACTGTAAAATCTAGCTCACAAGTCAGTGAACTCTTTGGTTTTCGCTGTCCGGGTGGATACCTGTTATTGATTTTTCGTGCGTTCGAGGTGGTGTCGGTCAACTGGTATCTACTTCACGTGTCCGAGACCTATTAGCGTGGGCACGCCGGTAGCGAGCCAGGCTAGGACATCGGCTAATTACTTGTAATTCCCTCTGCGAGCAAAGCACTGAAATAGCGTGCGGTCTTGCCGTCGGAAAATCACCTTTTCACGGAGCTGATACCAAAAATATAAGTTTGCTGCACGTCTCTCCACTTCAAATATCATGTACCGGAGCTTTCGGTCCTAAAAAAAATTGTTAAAAACGCCCGTTTTAGCTCTCATCTATACCAAAAAAATACACTTTAGAAACGGAAACAGAAAACGAAAAGTATAGTATAGTAAAAGTATAGCTTTTTAATCGCTGTCCGTGAGCAAACTTCGTTGAATCACGCAGGACAGTTTTTGAATGAAATGTTATTTTACTGGAGCCCTGGCCACCGTTTGGTGGCGTAGATGTAATCTATTAATGATTACTTCCAACTTTTCCGAAGTCCTACTAAACAAATTTAAACAAGTCTGGACGTTAACTCTATACGAAAAAACTACGCTCCGTATGTATGCGCTGAACAGACGGTCAAAAATAAATATATTTGTTCGTAACAATGAAATTGTTTCCAAAATTGAATTACTGAAACGGTTATCTTGCAAATAAAAAAAAATATAACATTTTAAGTAAAAACTATTTGTGCTAGCCGTTACCAGCATATTTCATCTGTGTTTTAATAAATGCTATAAAATAAACATTAAAATGTGTATTATAAATATATGAGGACTTTTTATTTAACCAAAATAAGTACATATGTTAGGATTGAAAGAAATATAAAACGCTTGTAATACAAGTATTATTTAAGAAGCAGCCAAAAATTTTTTACAATAAATATTTTTTTAAAACTTGATTTATAATACGTGGATATATCAGGAATAGGCCGCATACATAAGAGTAATTAATGGCAATGTGTAATAATTAAGGCTGATTCATAACGAAGTTAATATGCAGCTCCTTATGTTAACATTTCGTCAACTCGATAACAAAATTGTTTGTATGTAAATCGTATGTGTTCTCATTTAAGTTAAGAATGTATCGTCTTTGATAAGTCGTAATACAGTGTTACCAAATATGCTGTATCTGGGATTTGGAAAAGACACTCTAAAAACATGAAAAATTGTTACAATTATTTCATTTCAAAGACTTGCATCTGCGTGCCGATAATAACTTCACTATCGCCTAGATTGACTTCCATTTGTTCTCATAAATTTGGTTTAAATTTGAAGCTTAAAGATCGTTATTTTTTTATGATTTAAACGCGCACAAGCGAAATTAACTCCTAAAATTCCATCGAATTTGTATTTTATCAACACAATATACAATCCACGCAAAATGTGGCAGAAATAAAAATTAACTAAAATAATAAAAAAAAATTTAATCAGTTTGGTTGGTACTACGTAATATTTACGTTATGTTGAATAAGTGAAGAGTAAATAGATTTGGGCGGCTCTTAAGAACTAGGTCTTGAGAGTCGATGCGGGTGATTGAGGCGAGTATGGAGCAGCGCCGGAATGAAGGGGCGGGGGAAACGGGAGATCCCCGAGAAAACCCGCCAACCAGTGGCATCGTCGGGCACGATTCCCAAATGCGAGGATCCGAGAGCGACACCACCGGGAATCGAACCCGGTTCCCTTTGGTGGTAGGCGAGTAGTCTAACCACTACACCACCGCGGCCCCTCGTTATGTTGAAGTTGAGCCAATTATCGCTTGGGAACTTTTATTTTATGTCACTCATAAATCAACGTGAATACACTGAGATAACAGCCAACAGAATATTTGTTTTTGTAGTGCCAAAAATACATATATTTATTTGACTCAAGAAATTATTATGTTCAGAAGGCAAAACTTAAAATGGAAAAAAAAATTAATTTTCTGCATCTAACAAAATACCCGTTTGAATGAACAAAACCTTTGTGTTGGGCAAAAGAAATTAGGCTGTACAACAAAATACTTAGATGAATCAACTGTATACAGTATATTTGTTTCACCACTCATTTGAGTGCCTTCGTTCAAAAAATACAGCTCGAGACTCTGCATTTCTTGCGACTTCCAAACGTGAAAAACAGAATAATTAGATTTCAGCAACATAATATTTCATTGCTCCTATACAAACAATTAATTTGGTTGCGTCAAACAAACTTTCTTTGATTCAACAAAGCTTTTTTCTCAGAGTACAGCGCTGCGTGTTCCATATCTGAACGTAAGGTTAACGCAGTTACCACAACGAGCCACTGTCCGTATACCATAAGGTGGCCGCCTGGTTGAAGGAGTTTGGCACGTCTGAGGCATAAAAGCGTGGGAGCGCTATGGGTGACCGAGATATGCGCATCAACTCTCTCATCGCCTCTACGCGCAGAGCACTGAACTGGCGTGCAGTCTTGCCGTCGATAACGCGCCTCTATGAGACTTTCAGCCTCAGACCATGCCATATTATGACGTAATAATAATAAAGGTTTGATGCACATCCCTATTCCTTTTTTAAATGTTTTGTACCGGAATGTTCATACCTAAAACTGATCTTGAAAACACCCGTTTTGAGCCATTTTCCCTATCACAGAAACAACTTTAAAAAGAAATGGAGGAACTGAAAAACGCATACAGACTCGTTACGTTTCATAAATGCTATTCGTAAGCATACCTCACTCATGCCCGGTTGCACCATTAACAACCCTGACCGAAGATCCGAAGATCTTGGTTCAAACACGTTCTTCAGTTGGATCCGAGTTCCAATGAACGAGTGTTGCACCAACGCGAACGGCCGAGTTCCGATCGTAGATATCCTGATCTCGGTTCGGAACTAGAATTGAAATGAACACTGTTTGTGATTGGCTCTCATTTCGTGACGTCATGATGCAACTGTTTATTTTAAATTTCGAAGACAATTAGTAGGTTTTTACGGTAATAATCTCTTAAGGCTAGAATTTTTTACTATTTAGGTAATTTAGTTGAACGAACTGTAAAATTTCCGTTTCAGTTGTTTTAATTGATTAAAACACTTTGCACACACTTTTTTTCGTTTTTTTTTAATGCCAGTATTATTGAAGAAGTACATAGAACTAGATGGCGCGACATTTTGTCTGTTTTAAGTAAAATAATTGTTGTACGAATTTCACTGAATAATATTCAAGTGTGTATAATGTTGTTTTGAATCCCCCCTCCCCTAAATGTACATAGCGCTATCTGTTGGCGTATTTTCAAACTATATTTGTCGGCTACATACAGCTGCTCTTTCGTGAGCATAAAATTCGACGTGAGAATTAGCTCTTGCGGAAAATTAGGACAGTTTCTGATATTCAGAATGGCTTTTCCAGTTGTCCGTTTTGTTTGCTCTGAGGGATAAACATGAATTTCGTTATCTTTTTACAAAACATTAATACCATCTTTATATAAACAAATGCATTGTATCTTAAGTCTTTCAAAAATGTCTCAATTTATATTTTACAACCCTAAAAAACAACCGAATCCATTTTTAAACGATTTAATAATACTAAGCTTATTTATAGAAAGTAAATATATTTAACAGTGCTTTTATCTTCACATTACCTATATTCAACAGATGTTTATTCTTCTCTGTTCACTTCATAAACACTTAAAATTTATTTTTATGTGCCAAACAGAGCTTAAATACCAAATATTTGAAGGTTTGTTCCATTTTTAAAACAAATTTGTTTTTTCAATATAACTTTGACATTTTAAAATAAAGCACTTGTATGTACTTGATGCGAGATCATCCTTCTGAACCGCCAAATTCACGGTCCAAAGTTAGGTTCAAATTGATCTTAGTTCGGCGCGCCGAACACAACGGTGCAACAGCCAAATGTGCTGAACCAGGATCAAACAGGTGTTTGATCCTAGATCATTGCTGAACCGCAATGGTGCAACCGGGCATCAGACACGTTGGACGGTTTTTAAATAAAACGTTTTATGCTGGAACTCTGCACACCGTTCGGCGGACTAATCACGCGGCCACCTTAACTTGAGTGTGAATCTGCCTTCATGACGACCAACTTGGAATGTCCGAGGGTGAATTACTCAAAGATTTGCGCGGAGGAGGGCGGGTGGTAGCAGGCGTGGTATGCGTTTCGGCATCCTGGCTGAACACCAGGTATTCCAGGGGACGTCGACCCACAAACGGGGGCCCCTCTGGGTGGATACCTGGTGTGAGGCGTGGGCGCGACTTCACGCAGAATGCCACGTGCTTCGACTTCGCACGTTGCGAGAGGTCAGTTACACTGCCGGACGAGCATGCTGCGAGGGAGAGGGGTGAAGGTGAGGGGAGGAGAAGGCGTTGGGATGGGAAAGATGGACCAACGGCCCGCCTCGCCGCCGCGGGTCCAGACGAGAGCATGAGTTAAGGCCCCCGTCTACTCGGCGTCGTTCCAAACCGCTACTCCGGGAGTGGAGTGAAGTGACAGCGTAAAAAGCTGGACAAAGCGAATGTTGACGTGGTTTTGGAACGATCAAAGCGTGATCAGCTTGCTGTGTTCGCAAGCATGCCCTGATTAAGGCTCCCGCTTACCTAGAGAGTTTTTGACGTTTGAGTCCGATAGTAAGGGCGACACTGCCACGCACGTCAAGTGCCCCTATCGCCTCTAAGCGCAAGGTTCTAAACTGGCGTGCAGTGTTCTCGTCGCACTGCGTGTACTTATGGGACTTTCAGCGGTGACCCTATTGTTTTATTGATGGAAAGTCTGTAGGAATGTTCAATGCAGGGCCCGTGAGTAGTTTTGTATTTATCTTACGCGTATATTTTGATATATAGCATTTTGAAACAGCCTTATTTTTTTTAGCAATTTTGGAGTACTCTGAAATGATGTTTCTAATGTGCGTGACGTCATGAAAGCACTGAACAGCTCTCGCCTGAAGTGTGTGATCTTTTCGTAGAAGAGTACATTGGACGCAGGTTTAATAGTTTCATAGACGATCGAGTATTTCAAACACACTGCAACACAGTTCAAGCACCAGTTAGCCTTAAGCAGCTAATATTGTTGTCATTTTTCCAGAACGTATATATATATACACACACACACACACGAATTTCATCATCTAACCCATCATTTATCATTTCCCAACCGTGTCTGTAACTATAAGGCGCATTTTTCTTTTTACTTCGCTTATTTAAATTTAATTATCTACTTTTTATAGTTTACTCTTCCTTACTCGCTTAAATAGTGTCTGTGGAAATTTTACCTTGGTCCGAAGTTCACAGTTATTACTCTGTCGTTTTTGGGACACCGCCAAGAACAAGTGAAACATTTTACTCAAGTGTGTTTTGGTACAGACGAGTAATGTTACCTCGCGGAATAACATTTGGAACGCAGCTTGGCGCGTGAACTGGGTTAGGTACTACAGCGTGTTTGTAATACATGTTTTTGAAGCGGACTATTTAACGCATGTACAACTTTTTTGCGCGTGAAAAGAAATTACACTTCAGTCTACGGCGGAATACAATTTTGAACAGCTCATGCTTATTGCAAACACTATATTGAAGGTCTTCAGCGTTGCCATAAAACGGCATTTATAGACTGTTCTAGCTTAAAACACTATAGGAAAATTCCTGCAAAACTATTACAGGTCCCAGCTGTGAGCTTTGCTATAGACTCGCCACCAAATAAATGGTAGGGTCACCGCTTAAAGTCCTATAGGTATATGCAGCACGACAATAACACCTCGCCAGTTCAGAGCCTCTGCGCGTAGGGGCGATGGCGCTCTTGATGCGCGAGGCAGTGTCGCCCTTATCACTCCCGGGTTTCTCGTCCTCAGGTAAGAAGGCGCCTTAATGGCGCTGGTCATTAAAAATTCATTGTTTTATATTTGTACGAAATGCTGTTCAACTTGTAGATATTATTTACAAGAACTATTTCCTCGCATGAAAAAATGTTTAGACTCCATACTTTTCGCACAATGGCCTGTCAAAATCAAATTAAAAAAATTTTTTTGTCGTACAAATAACAAAAACTTAACTCAATTGCCGAAATGAGATAATTCACATTTAAATGAGATACCTTTACTTATTTCAAGCAATCTTTAAAATATCACTTCGAAATGTTTTAGCAATTTTTAAAAATCGCCTGAAAAGGAAATAATTACATATATTTAATTTGTGTCAATATATAACTTTTTTTGTAAAACAAAGTTTTGCCAAGCATACCTTAAAATGAATTAAGAGATGACATTTAAATCGCCCCGGTTAAATTTTCTGAAAATTATTTCGTTTATTATATCCTAGCGAACCGGCCCGGCTTCGCCCGGTAACAATTTAGTTTTTACAGCGATACTTTGAAAGTTAAAAATGGTTACTGTGGGTTATCTTTAAAAGATAAACATATGCTATCACGGACTTTTCTGTAGACCTTTTTTGAGAGCTACAATTCTGTAACTTATTAATTTGATGTATCTCTTATGGTTTAGTCAGCGCAAGCCATGTAAGCGCCCTAAAAGCGGGTTTTTACGACTTGATTACAAACGGTTCAACATTTCTCAACCATCGTTACATTAAATATAAATGAATTATACACCAAAACCTTCCTCAAAAAATTCCCTAAATGATGTTGAAAACCCCATCAAATCCATTACGTAGTTTAGAAGAACTAAGCTAATACACAGACAGACGCGGATATGCGACTTTGTTTTATAATATTTAAAGATGTGCGTCCCAAAAAGAAAACAAAAATTTGTGATTTTGACCTGGCAAGATGCACAAACTATGCGATCTACATTTTTTTTTGTGAGCACAGGATACTTATATAAGTAATGTCTAGAAGTTGAACGGTATTTCGTATAAACACAAAATATTTTTTTTTTCTACCAGAAACTTTTTAGGCTTGGCTTCGTTCAGAAATTCTTCGTTTTCGTGTCATAACTTCAATTTCAGAGATATCATTCAAATTATTTGATAATATAAAATTTACAATGTTCTAGTTGTTTAATATTGTTGTATCTAATTTTGATTGTGTGTTATTTCCTGGTTGAAAAAAGGCAGAAACTTATTAATAACATATAAATATGTTCCTGAATTTTTGCAACTAGCAGATAACACATAATGAAAATGAAGCCCAACCATATGAAACGACACGTAAAATGTTAATTTCAGTAATAACTCTGAAACCGGAATTATGGCGCGAAAACGAAGGATTTCTGCGTGATACGTGAAACCGAGCGTTGAACGTAGGTAGACATGAGAGGATAGGAGAGCTGGACGCCGACAGTGTGGGCACGTTGCCAGTCTTCCGGGGGACCGAGCCCAGATCCAGGCATGGCTCGCGCGCCTGCATTGCGCTGTTCATTACTGAACAGGTTCCGGAACTTGCCCTCAATGGGAGGTGTCGCTCACTCCACTAACGTTGCAGTACTTTATTGCTGAATTATCATATTTTCTCGGACTTAACTGTCAGTAGGGTGCCAATTACGAGCTTCCCACCTCCCCCCAGTAAAAAAAAAATACTCGTTCGCTTTTAATTAAACATGAAATTATGAACACAACATCGAATATACGAGCCAACCATCCACACTAAGTGAAAGTACAACAAAATATTTGTTTTTATAGAGCCAAAAATATATTAAGGTGTCCAACAAAATAATTTGTTAAGTAAAGAAAACTTGGAACGCAAAAAAAAAACTAATTTTGCTTATCTAAAAAAATACACGCTTGAATAAACAAAACTCCTGTGCTGGGCCGAAATAAATTAGACTGCCAACAAAATATTTTGTTCGATCAACTGTATGTATTCATTTGGCTACTTATTTGATTGCCTTTGTTCGAAAACACGGCTCGAGAGTTCGTTTGCAGTCTATTTGTGTATGGCAATTGGGATAGTAACCGTGTTTACTAGTGCCGTTATTCGTGCTTAGTAATGGTATAAACAACTCAACAAGTTGAACAGAAAACCACAAAGTAAAGCCATAAAACTAGAAAAATGTATTTGCGCATGTTGTCCAGTATTTGGAATGCACGTTTTTATAACATTCGAAACCCATATGTAGTCACTTTATCTAGGGTTACTAGAGGATTGAATCTATGTCAGGTTTTCAGATGTTTTTTAAAATTAACAGAGACATTTTTAATATACTCACAGCCAAACAAATTTTTGGTTGCACCAACCAAATATTTGTTTGGGGCAACCAAAATAAGAACGGCAAAACTGTTTGGTTACAACAACAAAATAGTTTACCGCCCCATATATGTAAACACAAATAATTTGGTCCCTCCAAACAAACTTCGTTTGATTCAACAAAATATTTTTCTCAGTGCATCGCACTCAGTAAATTTTCTGTCACAATCTATAACCATAGATAAGAACGAGTTTTTTTTCTATTTATAACAATAAATATTATTAAAATATCATATTACACAAAGTAATTTTTTATTATTTTTATTTTCTATATTCAAACAGTTACCACATTGAAATTCGTGAACACGCTTCACTGGGTAGCTCAGTCGCTATTCCTACGTGATCTCTTTTACACCGACATGCCAAAAGTCAAGTTATAGTAGTATGTAAAGGTGGCTTCACCGTACCGTTACGTCACGGAAATGCCCAAACCTGCGTGAGTTGTGCTCTGGCATCGCGTGAGCGAGTGCATGCTGGTCACGGCATCGCATTGCATTGCAGCTCCTCATGGACTTCAAGTACCTCCACAACAATGGGGGTATTTCAACAGGATAATTACACGGTGTCTTAGACACATGTTATCCGGAATTGATTCCAGGATCATTCTGAGAGTTTCAACGACTTCGTTGGCCGCACCTCGCTCGCGCGATATGGACCCTATTGAAAAATTACGGGACGTGGTGGGGAGGTCCATTCGCACTCAAGATCCTGCATCTACAAACAGCAGGGAGCTGTGGGTATAGCCCGTTCGCGGTAAAGCCCTCTCACTTGGAATAATAATCAATACATATATTTTATTTTAGACTTAGACGTAAACTTCCGTGTGCGGTGGAATATATATACACCGTGTTTATTACTTACATGGTAATATTTATTTAAAAAGGTTGTTGAAGGATAATAAATGGCAGAAAGGATAAAAGTAACATGCGGCCTCAAAAGTGCTCATTTTACCGTGAACAAACTATACCTGAAGGCATGGGTCAACATATTTCCACAGGTGTATCTTTAACTTGTGGATACGATGCCACGACGAGTTGCTGCACTTCGCCAGGCAAGAGGAGGACCTACACGACGCCAGATCCGTATTCCATGACTTATGGTATGCCAGTGAAGGTCCAGATTTTTTAAAAAATATCGAAATTAATCCCGAATAGCTACGTCAGTGGCAATAGATAATTCATAACTATAAGTTAGAAAGAAGGATTCAAAAACGTAATGGAAATAAATTAATATCAGCTATTAATTCACTGTCCCGTCCGCGCATTTTTTCAGGCTAGAGGTCACTTGTTCATTGGCTGCCGATCCTTCATCTGTTAAATTAAGACAGTGGCGCAGTCATAAATTTCTGAAGGGGAGGGCTTTACAACAGCGATAGTAGTGCTCACGAAAATGTTAATTAGGTCAAATTCTAGAAGAAAAATTACTTCAGATCATAATAAAAATCCTTTTAATATTTTATCGCAGTTGAAGGCTTATTAATAACTGTAGTACTAACTTATGCAAGAGCGAATCTAGACTTTAAAGATTGGGGGAGGGGGAGAAAGAGGATTATTATCGCATTGTGCATGTGCAGGTGGCATGGGAGGGGGGCCTTAACTCATATTATTAACAATGAATATCACATTAATAAAGAAAATCATTATTTAAAACCATTCTCATGTTATTCCAGTTCAGTTTTAGAATGATCACTAGACAGTTTCATTCAATGCATGAGTTGGGAAGGAAAGGGGGGAGCGTCGTGTACTATGTGACTCCTTCCCTCTTCTGGGGCCGCGGTGGTGTAGTGGTTAGACAACTCGCCTCCCACCTAGGCGAACCGGGTTCTATTCTCGGCGGGGTCGCTCCCAGATTTTTTCATGTGGGAATAGTGCTAGACGATATCGCTGGTCGGCGGGTTTTCTCGGAGATCTCCCGTTTCCGCCGCCCTTGCATTCCGACGCTGCTCCATACTCACCTCGCTTCACCCTCGTCGGCTCTCAAGACTAATTAGATGCTAAAAGCCGGCCAAATCTCTTCACTCACTCACTCACTCCTCCCCCCTCTTTGAATCGTCACTGAATTGATAACAACATTAAATACATGGGGTTACAACTCCTATATTCTTCACTCTTTGGCAACATCGTTGGATTAAAATCCTGGTTAGCTTTAGCGCATGCAAGAGAACAAATACTGTTATTGTATTTAATTTATTTGCTCGTGGAACCCTCATTGGCCCAGAGGTCAGTCGCTAACCTCAACTCCTGGGGTCCCAGGTTCTATTTCAGAATTGTATTCCCACGCGGCGAGAAGTTTTCTCGGAGCCATTCCGTTTCTTCCCCAGTCTTTATTCCCCAACCAACCAATCACAGCCATTTTACGTGCTGGTCGACAGGTGGCGTGTCCCTAGGGTAGGGCGGACGACTCCAATCAACGGCAGCCTCCATCCATGTTGTTGACCCTCGCTGATGGAAGAGAGTGCGTCGTACGCCGAAGGTGTATAATCCGTTCCACGACTTTCGCCCCCTTCCCTCTTCCGTGACAAATGGAAAGCTTTGACCCNCCATCACGACCGACGGAGACATCGGCCGTCGAAAACACGCGACGCCTCACGGAGTAGGTCAGATGGCCAGCCGCGGTGGCGCCACAGTGCGAAGTGGGGCGGCAATTATGATTCACCCCCAAAACGCGTCCGGAGATGACCCTTTCTCCTCTTCCTAGATTCTCCTTCCCGTCGGGGGCCGTGGAGGTGTGGTGGTCAGACCACTCGCCTCCCAACAATACGAACCGGGTTCAACCCCCGGCCGGGCCACTCCCGGATTTTCGCTGCGTAAGAATCGTGCCGGACGATTCCGCTGGTTGGCTGGTTTCCTCAGGGATCTCCCGTTTCCCCATGCCCTAGCATTCGGGCACTGCTCCATTCTCACTTCCATTCAGCTTCCTCGGCTCTCAAAACCTCGATGTTAAGAGCCGCCAAAATATCTCAACTTAACTCGAGTCTCGTCTACCGCGAAAACACTGTCATGTCGCGGGTCAACGGACCGTGACACGACATGATTTGAAAGTTATGGTCTGTTCACAGTTAATTAAGCACTTTTGAAACTGAACGTAAAAAATTTCACTGGGGCAGTGACATACCTCCGTATATTTTAATAGGCACAATGACTGGCATGTGCTCAGTAAAGTTGGCAACGACAGAGCGAAAATATTTCCATGTCTTAAACTTTTAACTCAAGATGTTGAATAAATATTTGTGAAAACTGAAATGAATTTCTTTTGCTTTCTGATTTTTTTTATGTGTATATAGGTAATTGTAATAATAATTCTTTTCTAATTATTTTACAGTTTTACTGGACCAACGCACTAATAAAGTGATGAGGCTCTTCGCAATGTTAATTTTAAATGTGGCGGAAGAATACATAGTGTGCATATAAGTAGATCTTAAGTGGGGCTTTCAAAAGTGCTCAGTTTATCGTGAACTACCTATAACTGTAAGAAGAATTAACTACAAAAACACTAGTGCTAAAAGATTTATTCACGATTACATACTTTTCGATAAAACTTTTTGAAAATCATTCCATGTTTGGGGGGCCGTGGTGGCTGAACGGTTAGCTTCCTCGCCCGCCCTTTTATTCTGGCGCTGCTCCGTACTCACCTCAATCACCCTCATCGGCTCACAAGACCTCGCTGTTAGGAGCCGCCCAAATCCCCTCACTCGCTTTATGTAAACAAACACGCTCGTCACTGCTGACCGTGCGACTTTTGACACTTTAACTGACAATGGACGATTCAGTGTTTGATACGTACGCAGAAGACAAAAATCATCGGACTACCTCTGCATTAGTGAACGAGTAAACCTAAATACCAGCAACTGAAACAATAAGTAGGATTTTACGGATTGCGATAAAGCGGTTTCAATAGACTTCAGTCAAATTCGCCGATCTAGAACCAATCGTGTATATGTAAAGCATATTTTTCCAGTGGCCAGTCTACTTTAAAAGAAACTTGCCCCCCCCCCCCAAATCATAGTTTTACGCCCACGCCTGCTAGCGAGCAAAAGTCTCGCTGACTGAGCGTTTATTTCGAATTTTTTTTTATTTCAGAAATATAATTTTATTTTCTTAATTCTCAAAGATTATGTATGTCGGACTTTGGTGATTTTATTACACCTGCAGTCAGCATTAGGGAGTAATTAAGTATTTATTGCCACTGATCCTACATTATTAACTAGTAAAAGCACTCCATAACGACTAAGTTAAATTAGTTTTAAAATATTCTATTCAAAAATTAAAAAAACAAAATGGGCTAGTTAACAATCTGAATTAAAATTGACTATTTACTGAACGTAAATATGTAGGCATATAATCAATTATAGTACATAATTGTCGTGAAAACGAATTTAAAGGACGCGGTTAATTCACCTAATGCTTCGTGAGTCGTTTGGCTACCGCCTATTCTTGTCGTGTTGACAGGCAGAAAAATATTTTAACTTTCTGTAGTAGTGCACTTCTTGTAGCATTCATTGCCTTTTGATGCTCGTCTCTTCCCGGAATGCATATCTTGAAATATGTTTGGTATTGAAGTAGAAGTGATTACTTAAACTTAAAAGAACTTTTGTTTTCAAGAAGATGATACGGAAGTTACAATAAACAAGGGATTTCAGTATGAATACAAGTTACAATGATCAAGGGGTCTTATCATATCGTAATTCTGGTGGGGGCTCCTACAGCTCCAATGTGGGTCCGGAGAAAAGAGAAAGGAACTATTGCTATCCTAAGTTACTTGGCTTGCCGTATGATGGTGACACGAGCAAAATTGAGCGAATATATAGCAGAAGAAAAACTGACATGGACACAGTTAATACTGGAAAAGAAACGCATTCCCCTTTCTTGACCTTGTGTTTTATGGTCTTTTTTTTATTTAGGTGGTAGTTACGCTTTCTTGACTGCCAGTGGTCTTGTCAACGTTTATATACCTACAGGAAAACACAACGAATCTGGATATAGATTTTCCTTTTAAGTCTTGTGTTCATAATGACAACTTCACTCAGGTGATGTTAGAAAAGTTGCTGCAACTTCTGTCTTATGGTCTAGATTAAGAAAAATGTATTATGGAACAGTTCAATCTTTTTTTTTTCTAGTTTTGAATATTTTATGTAATGGTTCTTACTTTATAGGACCTTGGTTGACAGTCGGCTAGTCACTGGCTTTCCAACTCTGAGTTATATATCAGGCCCCGGCAGGCGGGAAATTTTCTAATGATGTTCTCGTGTGTAGAGTGTGGCAGACGCAGCCTAG
>NQII01000030.1:1611964-1628712 GCA_002778355.1 Clitarchus hookeri | reverse complement strand
GCCTTCTAAAGTCGAAAAAGCACCAGTCATACTTCAATCGAACTTTTATTCCTTAGCCATGTGTCTGAACTAACGGACGAAATTCTCTAGTCTCTATACAAGCGGGTTCCAGCTATTTTTAGACGTGTACCGTAGGCATTTAACTGTTCGTTCCGCCTAGCGAAGGTCGAACTCGCGCCTTAGGCGCCGCTTGGCCATTGACCTTGGCGGGAAACTAACGTAAGACAAGTTATACAGTAGCTCTCTGGGTTCCGCCCGCTTAACCGCACGGCGTCGTGCGCAGTCCATTCACGGTTACTTCCAACTTTTCTGAAGCTCTGCTGAAGCTCGTGAAAATCACACCGAAGAGAGAGCGCAACATACTCGTAAGCACTAAGTGTAATAATATTTTGCATGACAACTATTTCTTATTAGGCATTATTACCAACGAATCTTTTTCTCTCTCGCTGTTTTCATTCATATTAATTATAAATGAATTATTACTGTGTATAAGTAAATTTTCTATTTAACCAAGGATAAGGCACTTTTATGTTAATAGAGGTACAAAACGCTTGTAATACTGTGATGCATTACATGATTAGAAAAGAAACCAAGCACGTCATACATGGGGTGATTTTTCAAAGGTTTGATATAAAAAGTGTGAATAAACCGCGAATAGACAATAGGTTCCCAGTGCCTGTGCTACAACAAAGGCGTGCGTCCTCGGTGCCGACCCTGATGGGTCATATACCTCGTGTAGGCTCAAAACGGATAGTCAAAGTTAAGGCTAGGTCAAAGTTTATGGGCCCTCCACGGTTGTACTGGTCCCCGAACCACGTGTTTGCCGACTTTATACTCGGGAACGGATTCATGCCAAAGTTGAGTTGAGAGGTTTCAAGGGGTCTCGAGCGCCGGTGAGGGTGTAGTCTGATTAAGATGGAGCAGCGACAGAATGCAAAGGCGGGGAGAAACGGGAGTGCACCGAGAAAACCCGCCGGGAAACGTCAACGTCTGCCGCGTTCCCCCGCACGCGGAAAACCAGGGTGACCTAGTCGGGAATCGAACCTGGATAGCTTCGGTAGGATGCGAGTAGTCTAGACGGCTTACACCACCGAGGCCCCTGATTCACGCCAAGGGTCGAGCGCTTCTGCCGTCGTCACAGAGTAGATAAGTACACAGAGAGGAAGTGACGTGGTGGTTCTTTTGATGTTGACGTACTCAATGTTTGATTGGCTGCGCGAGGTTGTGCGAGTGAGCCTCGTGTCTCGTTGGTTCTGTGTGCTGCGAAAAACTTCCGTATTGGCTCGGCGGCCAACTGGCGAGTGAGGTTACCACGCGCTGATGAGTACACGTCGATCATCCTAACATTAGGTTGAATTAATTTCAGGCTGAACGAGTTAAGGCTGAGTGCTTTTAGGATGAATGAAGCCAGAGAAATAATTTCATGCTGAGCGAAATTTGGCGGTTTCCCACGTTGCGTTGATTGGCGAACGGCGGTCCGACATGTAGCTGGCCAGTGACACCATTTTGCTGGCGCGTTCAGCTCGAGTTCGCGGTGTAAGCGGCTGTTTCACATCAGTCTTCTGTATTCTGATTGGTCATCGCCTCGACAAGTTTTTTAAAGATATTAAATATAACCACTGGCATGTGGTGAACTGTTGCAAGCTGGCGTTAGCTTTGTGCTGTACTCTGTTGCTTGCTAGTTTACTCTTTCACCACTAAAGCGTAGTTCGGCAGCTGACGCCAAAGTACGCGTGTAATGGGTCCCCTACTGCTCGCTTGTGAGTGGTCGGAATGCATTGAGCTTCCGGTGGTTACTGGTTCCTGCTGAGTGCACCGAGAATGTACAGAAATAAGCGTGCACCAGCTTACCTTTTAACACTTCACCACACGCCACTGATTATTTTTTTAATCGGGAAATCCAACAACGCATACGACCTGCTAAGATTCGTTTGAATCAAATTCATAACGTAACACACTTTAAGTTATTCTGTATACGTCGTTACGCATAATTTAACGCTTAATTCTTCTATTTTAAACCTAACTTTAATGAGGTTTTGTTTACTAACACACTGAAATCAGTGCTTGAATGAATAGATTTACAAGAAGCAATATAAACATGACCAACTGCTTTGTTTTATTGAAAGGTTGATAAGGTGGCCATGGCGATATGACGTGACGTCTATCAAGGGCTCTGAGAGGTGGTGAATTCGAGAGTGAAGACTGCCTAAGAGTCCAAGGTTATCGCATATCGCATGGCTAGCATGCCGATCGACTCCCCTCTCTTCCGCATTCTTTACCACAAATAGATGATTCTGGTTTGATTCTCGGCGGAGGTTACTCCTGAACTTCGTGGGGCCGCGATGGTATAGTGGTTAGACTACTCGCCTCCCACTAAAGCGAACTGGATTCGATTCCCCGGGGAGGTCGCTCCCGGATTTTCGCATGGGGGAAATCGTGCCGGACGATGCCGCTGGTCGGCGGGTTTTCTCGGGGATCTCTCGTTTTCCACCCCTTTGCATTCCGGCGCTGCTCCAAACTCACCTCGATTCACCATCATCGGCTTTGAAGACCCCGATGTTAAGGGCGGCCTAAAATCTCTTCACTCACTCCCAATTTTCGTGACTCTCCGGGTTTTCTCGGGATCCTCCGGTTCACCACTCTTTTAAATCCATGCAGCCGTCTCCGTCTGGCGAAGCATGACGTAAGCGGACAGTCTCGCCAGAGACGTCTCCCCCGCGGCGAGCGCGCAGAAGGGAGACCCGGGAGACCTTCGGAAGACCAAAGTAGGAGAGAGAAGGCCACCCCGCTCGCGCGCGGCAGGGTTCAACGCGCGTCCCAAGAATCTCCCTCCCCCCTCCCGCTTTGTTAGTCTCTTCCTGACCGCGTCATAGGCACGGTAGCCAGCGGGGGAGCGAATAAAAGGAGGCGGATGGCGCGCGGGAATCGTAGGGGTCGTTGGCCGTGGAAGTGCGGGTGCCGCGTCTGGACGGGTCTTTGTCGCTCGCTCGCCCGCAGCCCCTCTGGCCGCCTTCGGACGTCGCTGACGGCTCGTGTGAACGACCTCGTCGCCGGCGGCAGCGAGGGCGAGCTCCTCATTTCGCGCGCAAAGCACGGGAGTCGAACCCGGGACACACCTCCGCTCCGCGGTTGAAGCTCCCGCCTACGTGGCGCTTGAACTACGTTGCAGTGTGTTTGAAATACGCGTTTTTCAACGAAACTATTAAACGTGCGTCCAATGTGATGATCTAAGAAAAGAACTCGCACTTCATACGAGGGCTGTTGGGTGCTCCCAAGACGTCACGCACTTTGCAAAACAAACGCAATTCCAGAGCACTCCAAAATGGCTAAGAACTGTTTTTTTTTTCAAAGCGCTTTATCTCGGAATATACGCATCAAATACATATACAAAAAAACTACACAATGGCCCTGCGGTGAACCTCTCTGCAGACTTTCCAATAATAAAATAATAAGCTCACCGCTGTAAGTCCCATTGGTACACGAATTGTGACGAGAACACTTGCACACAAATTTAGAACCTTGCGCTTAGCAGAGATTGGGCACTTGATGCGTGTGGCAGTGTCGCCCTTATCGCTCCCGCGCTCCTCGGCCTCGAACGAAGGAAAAAAGCTCCAGGTAGGCAGGAACCTTAAGGAGAAAGTCCCACCGTCGTACTGGCTTCTTGGTTTGAAAATTCATAAAGTACCTCTACACCCAACTAACTCTTGAACTTACATAGCGGTCCGCGTTGGTGTAATGGTTAGACTACTCGCCTCCCACCTAAGCGAACAAGATTCGATTCCCGGCGGGGGTCGCTCCCGGAATTTTTACACGTGGGAATCGTGCCGGACGATGCAGTTGGTCGGCGTGTTTCCTCGGGGATCTCCCGTTTCCCCCCGTTCTTTCATTCCGGCCCCGCTCCACGTTCTCCTCGCTTCACCCTCATTGGTTCCCAAGATCTCGATGTTAAGAGCCGCCCAAATCTCTCCACTCCACCTTTCATAGCTGTACAGGCACGAGTGAACTACGAACTCGTACTTGGGTAAAATCACTGCACGCTAGTTCAGGGTCCTGAGGGCATATGACCGCGACGCTAGGAAACGCAAAAGCAGTTTTGCAATCGACCAAGACACAAAACCGTACTTTGCGTTAGTTCCTGTTACGACCGCTCAGTTTGCGAACGCAAAGTCTGCGTCGACGATAAAAAAAAAACTGTCTCAAACTTAACGCGGGAGACATACACCGCGCAAACCACCGTGCGTCTCGCGCAGCAAGAGAAAATGGCGGACATTTTTCATGAGTGGCCGTAACCTCGCGAACATAACCTATTGTAACGAAATAACGGAGCTCATAAAAAGTGTCTTCCGTATGTTAAAGTATTCATATTCATTTACAAAGTAGTTTAAGGCTACAGAAGAAACTGATAGTTGTTTTCAAAATGAGTGCGTGTATTTTCAAGCCGCCGTGTCGCACAGTTGTTTGGAAGCTATTTAAACTATCGTGAGTCGCCTAGCTGTCAAATGCACTGTAGCGTAGTGAATATGGTTGCTGGTTACGCGCTAGAAGCAGAATGTTCGTAGCTTCTAATCCGATAAGGTTTCTTTTAAAAAAAAAACTATTAGTCATATTTTAACATTTTAACTTACTAGATCTATTAAATTGTTTTCTCGGCGTGGACAAAAATTATGAATATTTTTAAATATCTGAAATTTATGTCCACGTAAGCCTATGCCTTATTTTTATTTTGTGCTACCCACGAGTAAAAAATACAACGAACGCAATTACAGTTTTTTTTATTATGTATTACGAGTTTCAAATTAGAATGAACTAAATTTATAATGGTTCATGGTATGGAGTATTTATTATGAATTAACACTTTAAAGAGAGAATATTCTATTCATTAGGTTGCATTATTTGAGTAAAATTCGCGTTTTCAAAAGTTTTATCGTCTCAAAACACCACATCTATTCTATAAACTCCTGATACGTGAAATTATATTAATAGACAAGGAATGGCAGCGTTTATAAGCTATGATTTATCTGTAAGTACCCAGGAAAAATGCACGTAAGCATATACGCAAACTATGAAGTATCACAGTTCCCAACTTCGTGCTAGATGACCACGTTTCAATCTTTTGCTCGATGTTTGTAATGTGTGTGTATTTTTATTCTTATTTCTTCTTTGCGCATATGTTGTTCATTTAAGTGACGTCAAGAACGGCTTTTGGGGAAAAGTTGAATACAGAAACCTGTCTCGTTAATTATTCAAAAGGGAGATATTTTTCAATGTAAGTATTGCCAACCGTCGGCGCAAAAGGCGTGTTAACGCAAAGTGTTTGCTCTGAAGTGAAAGGTAGCGATCGTCGCAAGGAGAAGAGGTCGTAATCGCTAAAACGCTACTTGAAACACGGTGCAACGCAGAGTTGCTATCGGAAGCGAACCAGCGTCCGTGGGTCATAATGGGCGTGCTGGGCGTTGCGGCGACAGCGCACTTACCGCAGGTGGCAGTGTCGCCGTTATAAGGGATACGAGTGTCATCTCCCCTCCCCGGAGTCAAACATTTACGCATTTCGTTAATTAGAAAATTGAACATGTGGATATACGCCATTGCAGAGCTGTGTCTTTAAACAGAACCCATAGACGATTACACGAAAACGTGAACTCGGAACAAAGCCAAAATTAGCTGTAGTAGGCTCATTTTAAAAAATTCTAAGAAAATTCCACAATGAAATCAGTTAAAATTTAAAAAAAAAAAAAAACTGTGTAACTATTAGCCAAACAGACGAACAGCGAAGTCAGAAGAAAACAGATGAACGCAAAATACTCAGGATAGCACAAAGAGGGCAACACAGGAGTACACATATATTCAATTGCTGTAAAATTTTCTTTGAAAAATTCTGATATGTATGTATATATATACACGCATATATATATAAAGATAATTTTTTTAACTATGTTGTGAATCACCTACTTACAGACCGCTTTGATAATTTATTTTTTTTAAACGTTCTTTTTGTTGTACATGTATGTAAAAATCATTGGTAACACAATCGTTTCCTCTCTCCCTAACTAGATGAAATTTATTATGTTCGTACGCCCTAGTTAATAAGTATTTGTGCCAAAGTAGCATTCATAGTTTTTGCACAATCAAATATCAAAACCATGCTTTGAATATTATCGTAACACACAAATTAAACAAACCCAACCACAAAGCATGTGGTATCTAAACTGTATTGTTTTAATCCTTATAGTGGTATGCTTAACAAAATACACTAAAATTCAGAATTATTAACATATCAAAAAAACCCCTAACATTTTGTTACGTTAAAAAGTTAAAAAGCAAGCAAAAAATTATTTATGTATTATTGTATCAACACCATGAACTGTCTCGTGGAAAATTTTTAACATAAATTATTTCGTCTTGGTTTTCTATTTGTCTAACCGGCGTAATAATGTCTACAAGCTGAACAGTATATTACGTGGGTGTATGAACTATCCTCCATCCGTTCCATAACCACATTTGAAATTTATATTTTCATCCACCTATTTACTGGTAGACTATACATCCAGCAATTAAGAGTGTACTGAATAACTTTTAAAAATACATGTACGGTATTATAATACCAATACTTCACTTGAACACGTTAAAAGCAGGGAAAACATATTTCAAATACACAAACAATTTAACGTTTCCCTTATATTAGGACTGAAGAGGACTGTGCACTAAAATATATTTTCTCTGAAATCTTTGTTTGCAAGAAGGTGCTAGGAATACGACTTTGTTCCATGAATGATAAAAAAAAAAAACTAATTGCCTGCGCATTTTTCTTTAGAGGTAGGAGAAAAATACAACTGTACGTCTGTAATTAAATATGCGGACTGTCATCGTGTGTAATAAAGTCGTATTGTTACAGATATAATTTGCACGATACAGCTCGACTACAGAAATGCTGCAAGACAGTTCAGCGCCTTGCGCGTACGAGCGACAGCTTGTTAGGCGCGCGTGTTAAGGCCTGTCTACAGTTGGGCTGTTCACGGTAAAGAGAGCACTTTTGAGGCCCTAATTACTTTTTTCCTTTCAACCATGGTATATCCTTTAAACACCTTTTTTAATACATAAATATGCACAGTGTGTATATTCCACTGAACTCGAAAGTTCAACATCTAAGACTAAAATAAAAAATATTTATAGACTATTATTCCAAATGAGAGGGCGTTCAAAAGTGCTCACTTTACCGTAAATAGCCTATAGAAAAATAAGATGGCTTCCGATACTTTCGCGCGCGTTCGTATAGTGTTTATGTTGTAAATGCAAACAATGGAAGTTCAAGGTGGGCTCTTTCAAGACAAACGTCATTAAGTGCTAATTAGTGCTGTCTGCGTTCGGTATGAACTATGTGATATAAAGAATGAAACTAGCGTAAAGTTCAACGAAAATTCTTGGATGTCAGTTGGCGAACTTATTTAAAGTTAAATAATTAGGGCCTAACAGAGATAAATAAATATCCATATTACCTGTATTGTTAACATTAAATAATAAATGATTCAGGAATATTTAAAATCACTACGTAACCACAAATAATGTGCCGAATTTACTGCGATCTAGTGTCAGATTCTGAAAGCTCACTTTCGTGCAACGCATTTGTAGACCATATTCAGACTGCGTCAATGTGACGTCACTTGACACCGAGATTCGGACATGTTCACGTTCACAGATACGGCGGATTGTAGACAGGCAGGTCTTTAGTGTCGCCCAAATAGTTCCCTCGCATCTGAGTATTTCAACACGCAAAACAGCCTCAGTTATTTAGGAGCCTTAAATCCAACAACCATCTTTCGTTTTTCGATGCCAACAGAACTGAAAGTTTTCTACAGAGTGTTCGCGTTAAATAGCTGTATAATTAGGTAGTTGTTTTGAAAGGTAATTTACAAATCTCCAATTAATATTTAACTAACTTTAGAAAATACCACATTGATCACATTATTTGGCCGTCAGAATACGCGCATAAGGTACAATGCTGTCTAAATTTGGCATGCATGTACGCNCCCCCCCCCCCCCTTCCTCACAATAAATGCCATTACAATTGTAATTCGTTGTTTTCAGAATTTCACAACACCGGACTGTCCGAAAACGTAGGTTAAAAAATTTTGTTGTATTGTACTTACTCGCCACGAAACGACACCTATTGTACTGAACTTTAGTCAGAAATAATAACGCTAAAAGCTTCGAAATGCTTCTCTGGGGGAGAGAGAAGAGATAGATAGATAAAGAGAGAGAAAGAGAGAAAGTGTGTGTGTGTAAATGAGAAACAATCAGAGATCAATTGGCCACCCAATTCGTTCCCACAAAAAAATTTACTACGGATGTAATACTGTATCCTGCGGTTCCTAAAGTCTGCACGTTAATATTTGACCAAAATTCGATTAATATAAAATATTTATAACAATCCTTATCACGTCAAAGTCACGTTATTGAAATTACGAAATGGTAATAAAAATTAGATATGGTGTATGGGGATTGTAAAAAGGTGTGGAAATCAGGAAAACATTTGTTCAGTGCTAAGTAAAGATTGAAAGATTACTTATTATTTTGTATATTAATTATAGTGAAATTATGTAGCTGTGTCCGCTTTAAATTGTGCCGGATGGCGGACTATTGCGCCTGACAGCATATACAACACACCAAGGCCCGGAAAACGAAAGCGAAAGTGAAATGAGTGTGCCACAACACCGACAGAGTGCAGCATCTGCTGAGGGAACGGAATCGTTCCGTGCAAGAACTACGTAAGGATACGCACTGCTGTATTTTCTTAAACTCTTTGCGGGCTCAAATTTAGGGAACAAAAAACAGGTGAAAGGGAGACAAATAATCTTAAAGTGATGATAATAAAACCTTTAAAGTATCCAAGGCGCTTAGAAATTTAAAGTACATATTATTTGTAGGCTATCCAAAATATTTATGAAATAATTTATTTATTGCGTAAAAGAAAATAAATTTATGGGGAAACTTTTAGTCATAAATTTTTAGCATTAAAGCAAGACACGCATAAACACACACACACACACACATATATGTGTGTGTATATATATATATATATATATATATATATATATATATATATATATATATAGTCCTAAACAATACCAAATCTAAATTTCCAAAAATACTTTTCTTAAAGTAGTAATTAACTTATACAGTTCAACAATATCTTATACAAATATTCGTTTTACCAATTATGTACATAACATTTACTAATAAGCAATTTTAATAAACTGCTTCTGGTTTCTGTTGAGGATTACCTTTACAACTAAAAGGACACTACATTTAAGTACAATTTTTTTTTTTAATCACATGATTTCAAAATAATTTACAGTAGAGCTGGAAAAAATTAATATAAAATAAAATTCTGTAAAAATTTTTAAAGCCCATTTGTACTGCAAATATATGTACTGTGATATTCTTTGCCATGGAGTCACTCGGACTAAATATTAATAATTAAGGAAAACTGATTAATACCAACGGACGTATTGCGTCACCTCATTACAATTATTTTCACAGAAGAAACACAAACTGTGATTCAGTTATTTATTTTCTAGATGTGGGAAAGCGCACATCATTACTTCATTACTTGTTCGCTCTGACTACAGTATGCAAGTGATTTTTGCATTTTGTTTACATCGTATTCCATTAAAATTTTTATGCATCTGCATCCCAGCAAATTAAGGATCACGGACCAAGAAAGAGCATCATTTTATGTGAAAATGAATGTTTCCCCATCTCAGAGTCTTTTTTACAAAATCATGACTATGGGTAGACTGGATCTCTTCGGCATTAAAACTACCGCGGAAGGATACATTGTGGTAGCAGACCTTGACTCCGACAAAACACTAAGTTGCTCGAGCTCCAATTCGAAGTGTAACATTTTTCAGACACCTTCCTGTTTGGAGACTCCAACAAAATCGCTGACATTTATCTTGCGCTTTCGTGGATTCTTTTTCTTCGCTTTATACTCTTCGAAGCAGGGAATAATTCGTCACATCCTTGGATAGTAGTAGAGTATAGAGATTTGGGCGGCTCGTAACAACGAGGTCTTGAGAGCCGATGCGGGTGAAATGAGGTGAGAATGGAGCAGCGTCAGATTGCAAGGGCGGGGGAAACGGGAGATCCCCGGGAAAACTCGCCGACTAGCAGCATCTTCTGACACGATTCCCGCTTGCGAAAATTTCGGTAGTGACCCGGCCGAGAATTGAACCAGGTTTGCCTTAGTGGGAGGCAAGCAGTCTAACCGCTCAGCCACTGCGACCCCTTCACATCCTCGGTTCATGTTTCTTATGTGCGATAGTCAGCCATATAAATATGATCTCTAATGAGGTTGGAAAAATGTTTAACTACATAGAAATAATCTTTGGTTTTAAGAAATGCTACATCACTCTGAGTAAGGTGCTACTGAACTTCTTGACAACCAATCATGAATGATGTCGCACCAGAGATGCGTTAGGTGCAGAATGGAAAAGTGTGATCTTCAGAGAAGAATCCGGTTTCTATCTCGTACTCCAGGCGTTGTACGCCGCAAGTTTGAACACAATTATCTGATATAAAAATACGTTTCCCGATATAAGTGTACAGGGCTTTTGTGTTACTGTTGGTCAAAAGGAAACTATGTCTGGAGTTTGGGCACTGAGATTCCTAACATCATAAATAATCTCACTTACCACCTTCCTATTGGTCCACACTACACCGAGCGTGCATACTTTACTCTGCAACGTTCATGATTGCCTGTCCATCAGCCACTGGAGCCCCGGATTGATTTTTCCCCGATCAAACGTATTTTATTGTGTAAAAGGATTTACGATCAATCGTGTCCTTTTAAGTCGTTATATCAAAGCAAATAAACTTTTACGAAGGAAATTATGCATGTTTTCTGGCAGAACACTTGAACTTCCGAAATGCTGTTCGCTCGCTTGAATTCTTTGTCATTGGCCGACAATTTGGGTTTCATGCTAATAAGACTCTTAAGCCTTTGCCGAAGCACAAATAATATAGGAACAAATTTCAGTTTATACATACACACACACACACATATATATATATGCCAATTTAATGTACATAATGACACAGCAGCACCCTAGATTTTATAACAAGCCACTTGGCAATTAAAAAGACAAAATGTCAACATAGCAAATTCATTCCTGATCCACACAAAAATCTTAATATAACTTGACAAGAACGTAATGAATTTAATGAATTGCTCTGTTGATTATAGAATATGTAAAACGATATCATAAACAGATTTTCAAATGATTAACGATTATTTAAAACAATTATAACTTGTAGATTGCAATAATTTATTTTATTTGACTAGACTGTGAAAAATAACAATAAAAAAAGGAAGGCAGTATTATGAGACTAGTAAAGCCTCCTATTTTTAAAACTAACACGTTAAAATATTGAATTAAAAATGCTACAAAAATACGTAGTTCGGTGGAGGCAAGTCAAGCGCCCCGTCAAAGCTCCAGCCAAATTAAAAATGTTTAACTCAACGCGAGAGTCGTGGGCATGAAGCATTTTAAAGAAAATGAAATAAGTCTTGGGCAGCAAACAAGACTGGCACAACACGTTAAAACTGGAAACACACACAGCAACGATAGGTTATAGTTAAAGCCGAAACCAACCAAATTTAGACTAGCGACCAAGACCACAATTAAAAAAAAAAACACTAACCTTACTGCACACCCAAGACAACACATTTACGCCACACAATACATTAAAACATTTAATTAAGGCCCAGTTAACATATAAGAGTCCACGACTCATCGTTTTGAATTGCTCAAACTCTCGACAGTTCAGAAGACGAAATAAAATACAAAGTGCCTCATCACGGCAATACGTCCGTAGGACGACAAAATTGGCAATCTAGACCATTATAGCAGCTCTTGAGGTACACAAGCGACGACCGGGAGTAGAATAGGAGGAGAGCAAGGTGTGCGACGACTTAAAAAACCTGCTCAGATCATTAAAAATTATGACGCAAAAGAGGAGGATAAATCAAGGGAGAATGAACAGGGGTGGAAAAGGGAGGGGATCCGAGCCGAGCATAGAGCATACCACCGCGCAGAGTTGAAACTGACGAAGACGACTAGCACAACGGGCGCTAGCGTCTCAAACCAATTGTAAAAATTTAACAGTAGATTGACAAAGGTCACGTAACGTGGTCACACACGTTAATGACCCAGTACGAAAGCCAGAAGCCAACGAAAAAGAAAATTGTTCAAGGGTGTGTAGGGTAGTGAAGTCTACCTTGCCACTAAAAAAATGGCGCGAATTTTGCAAGTGTATAATTATGGGTTGTAGTGTTGTAATATCCTCTCACTTGAGCATTAACGGAACGATGAATCTACACAGGTCCCGTGGTGTTATACATGGGCGGAATGGGCAAATGTCCAGGACCACGTACGCGCCTAGGGGATGGGCACTTGGGGCAAGTTTCACCTCCAAATAAATACGCCTCGAAACATTTACTAAAATTGCTGATCATAGTAAGCTGCAAGCCGATTACTTCATTTATGGGACTTGATTACTTTCTTGAAAATGAAAAGAGAAACGAATGAAGTGGTTTTACAAGAAACCGAGAGCCACTTCGATACTGACTTCTTGCTGGTAACTGTGGCGAAGGATCAAATGTGTGCTCGCAACGTGGGTGAAAGTTTGTGACACTATATTAATATAAACTAAAAGAGAATAGCAACACAAATTAAAAATGGTGATGTGTACTAGTTATAGTTGGACAACTTAACTTACAATTTTCTGGACGTTGTATTTTATTAATTGTTAATATTATTTTACTAAGTATTTGCCTGTTTGTATAGTGACAAAAATTTTTAAATTTATGTTTATTTACGTCTTGTGCCAGCTCCAAACTAAAATCTGGGGCGCGTCCCTGCGCAGAGCGCGAGGTAGGAGCGTAAATTGAGACATTTTTAAAAACTATTTTAATTTGTGTTTCTTCAACTTTTATAATATTGCTCCGGTAATTTGCGTGTTGTAACAGAAGTGATTTGTTTTAAGAAGTTAATTTGTGCCACAGAGTACTTAATAATACAGAGGTGAAATAGCCGTTAATTATGCGAGCTCATGTCGCATACGATAACAATATGGCGCCACTAGCCGGCAATATTCCGGAACGCTGCGGCGTTTGCCAATCAGCTCATGGTAACTTACTATCCAACCGGCAGATCAGGAAGTATAGAGCCTTCCGCAACACGCGGCAGCCAGTCAGACGTTCCCAGAGCCTCGCCCAGCCAATCAGAGAATGGGTACGCCCACATCAAAGAAAACCGCCACGCACTTTCGTCTCGGTGTAGTTATTTACTCTGAGGAGGTGCCGAGTTTCTGAAGCGTGCTGCTAAAAACAACAGAATGACGGATTTTAAGCATTAAATAAATTGCCAAAGGTTAGTTATTCTTGCCCAGGACACCAGTCACCTAAGCCCGGGGCCCGAATTTTCACTGTAAACATGGTTTGTTGCTGACCAACCAAATTTTATTGGTGGCCACAAAATTATTTTGTCAATATAGATACCACAAAATATTTTTTAGCACCAACAAAAGTTTTTTTTGTCATTCCAGTATTTAGTGGCACTTACAAAATAACGTTTGTGGTCACCAACAATTGAAAACTAGAATAAACCTCGCCAGAATCGGGATTCGAACCCTGGATCTCTCACACGGGCGTTCAGAGTGTTACCGTTGCGCCACCTTGCTCGACGTAACCGCACTGTATGGATCATGTAGATAACGTAATTCTTATGTGTGGCACACGCGACAAGGCCAGCACACTTCACCTCATGGAAAATTAATTTTCTGGAATCATGTACGTGTAACATGTTCTTATTTAGAAGAAAGTAATCGTTTAAAGGATGTTATTAAGAATATCCCTCATGAATTAGTTCGTAACCTGATGCAAAGAAACGAATACGGACAAATATGGCGTCGTAGCCAGGCAGAAGGTGGCCACTTGGAATATGTCAGCCAGAGCGCACGCGCAGAATATAATGGATGTAGTTTTGCAGTCGCAGCAACATTTTATTACTGTGGATGACATTAATGCTATTGCTGCCAACTAAAAGTTTCGGTGGTAGCCAATAAATTTATTGTTAATAAAAAAATATGTTAGTGAGCATTAAATAGCGTCGGTACTTGTCAATCTACGTGCTATTGGGCACCACAATATGATTTTTACCAATAACAAAATTTCGCCTTGGAAAGCATCAACCAAACAGTTTTTTTGTAGCCACCAACAAATCTTTTCTTTCGGTGTGTATCTCTGCGAGTTTTGTTTTTCAAGGACAAATACATTTTTTGAAATTAGCTCGACCCGAGCGTATCCCTCAAAGTTGTAAACGAGTAGGAAATGTAATAATGTTGTACGGGTAGGCGAGACAGAAGATGACAACAGCGGGCCGGGGTAGAGTGCGAGGAAGTGGGGCTCCAGACGAGCAAGCAACCCAGGCGCCCGCTGAGGACACTGGGTGGCGCCTGTGTGGAGGCTCGGGCGCCACCGTGCGCGGAGAAAGTCCCGGCACCCTCCACAAGGCTGGGAGGAGCCCCGCTCTCGGGTCGCTGACCTGGGACCACGCGCCAGCCCGCTACGCCGGCGNNNNCGCCGAACTCCTGACGTCTACCTGCAGCTGCTTCCCGACAAGCGCGGTCGGCTTATCGCTACTAGCGAGGCTGCACTGGAGTTTAGCAACCAGTTGTCGAAAAATTCTTTACAACGTATTGGGAAGAGTAATTCAGCAGCATTGACCTTCTGTTGACTCCTGTTACTGGGGAGAGTCTGTCGAGCGCCACTCTGCGCTCGATCACGATTGAATAAATGCACAAAGGTGCATTGATTCAAGCGTAGCCATGTGACGTACTTGAAAATACTGATTCATATACTGATTATGATATTTGACAGTGAACATAATCACCGGTTAGTTTGTGTTTAGGGACGACACACCCTTACAGTATAAATTGGTTGTAATTTAGTTACGTGTTTTCAGGAGCTGACATAAGGACGAAGAGTGACCAACTAAGTTATTTTTGTTCAGAGACAGTGATTCGCCTTTCACGGACGCGAAGCGGTTTTGTTAAGTTAGCAGAATCTGTAAACCAAAATGTATAATCGTTATATTACAAGAGGCGACTCTGCCACGTGCGTATAGTGCGACATCGCCACTCAGGGCAAGGCTCTGAACTGGCGAGCAGTGTTCTCGTCATGCTGTGTCTACCTACGGGACTTTCCAGCGGTGACCAAGTCAATTCATTTTTGGGAAGTCTGTATACTCTTTTTTTCATTTACGAAGGTCGTTTTTTTTGGGCATTTCTAAGAAAGTAGTGCCAGTGTTGTTACTCTGCTAATGTATCCCTCCGCCCCAGATATTCTGACTCGTAGAAATCATGCTGTTTATGTCACCTGTTAAACATTGCGAGGGACTGCAACGTTATATGTACAAACAACTTGTTTCAGAAACAATGAAATTTTCTGATGCAGCAGAAACTGCAAAATCCAAAATGTCCATTTGCAGAAACTATTTTTTTTAATGTATATAGTAAATTTAAAGGTTCGAAAGTAAAAAGTATCTAGTGTGCTGTTTTACACATGTGCTAAACAATTTCAGTTAATATTTTTTACAGACAATAATTTTTCACATACGTATGGTTCCAAGATACACAGCATATATATATTTAATTTGTTCTGCCGTATTAAAGTTTTACTGCAACATACTGATTGCAGTGATAGTGTATTGCTTATGTTCGTGGACTTTACACCAGATATGTTGGATTTTAATTCCAACCTAGGGCAAAACTGTTATCTAGTAGTCAATTCGTAAACTAATTGAATTTTTTGTGATAGTGGAATGTGACGGACAGTTTTCTGGAAGGATATTAATGAAACTTAAAATTATTTGGAGTACCTAAATTTGTAATTAAAATGTGAATATGTTGGAGTGATAATTATTTCTAGCATACTTCCGTAAATGCTATTAATGCATTGTTGGAATTTAATCAACGTACGATTTTTTTTTACACTGTATTTGCTCTTTCTGTTTCTTGTTGGTTTGGTCACAAATATTACGTCACATGAACGTTTCTGTAGATTTTATTGTGTGAAATATAATTTAGTTTAGAAAACTTCGTTCAGCAATTTTCAATTAAATTAAAAGTATGTTTGTGTTTTGTTGTCGTTATACGAATAATGACTACGCAGATGTTCATAATCTCGGCATAATGGAGTGTGGTGTATTTTCAGTTGTGGTCTAATGCTATTCTCTGCGCAATGATTTCTCAAACTGAGGTCCACAGATCACTGATGCTTCTTGTCTAGTTCCCAGATAGTCCGCGAAAATTTCTGGAAACGCCATAAAGTATTTCATTAACGAGCGGCACCTAGTTATAATCTTGACAAAGTGATACGCTGTGTTCTATTTAATTTTGTGATCTGTGATTTACCATGTTATTATGTGTTCTGAAATATTATATATCAGTATTTTTAACTAATTTATTTGTACCCTTTTTTCACAGGAAAAACATAAATATCAAGTTTTTATGAAGGACGTGCATTTAAATAATTGTAAATTATTATTAATATATTTTAGTATTTTCATGGAAGAGGTATCGAGATGGTCGGCGTTAGATTGACATTATACACCTAGTAGTCCATGGTGTAGAAACGTTTGTGAGAATCACAGGTATATAGTTGATGGCAGCACTGATCAACGGCGCCC
>NQII01000030.1:1597316-1611934 GCA_002778355.1 Clitarchus hookeri | reverse complement strand
AAACAGACATGCTCCAGTCCGCCACACATTAGCACGTTCGCGCCGGCACATACTGTATATGCCACAGGTCAGTAAGAGAACCGCGAGTGCCGAGGCGGAAGAAAATGACCTGCGACGGAAAGAGGACAATCTGCTGCGCGTACCCTAGGCACAGGCCATACCCATCCTCGTCCCAGAGTAAGCAAATACACAGGCAATAATGGCCGCTTGTATCGCAAACACCAGCCACACGCGCCAGCTAAATGGCATCACCGGCCAGCGATATGTAGGGAAGCTGTTCGCTAATCCCGGCTAAGTTGGGCCGCCCAGTAAGGATTCTTTCACAGAACGATGGTAGGTCAATTATGAAGGCATGCCATACTTCTCGAACAGATTTAGGCGCAAACTAAGACTTCAATAGCCTGAGTGCATTGCTGCAACTCTCCTTTCGTTATTGGCCGTGTGTTTATACGCAACAATTGCCCTCGCCCGACTGGGCCAATCAGAATTAAGTTACTTCAACACTACGCATCTGTGATTCACGGGCGACACCTGAGATGCGTGACGGTTCAAATCTTCCAATCACGAAAGTGAACCTGAACTGAAGTGTCTTGGAGTACGACTACTTGTGGAATCTTTTCGCGGAAAACAGGTGCCCCTGCCAATCAGACGCAAGGCCGGTTCCTTAAGCCTCGCGCGGCCAATCAACGACTGGGCACGCTTGCATCAAAGTAACCGCCACAGCGATTTCACTTCTGAATGCTTGCCTACTCTGTATCCTTGTGTGAATAGACATGCACAAGGCGAAATTGCATCCTTTACATCGTCACGGGATTAGCAGCCTGCGATTTTGTGCTATAGTTTCCGCAGCATATCGTGGCATATGCGCTCTTCACAGATGATAACATATTTTGCACACGATGGGATATTTAATACTCACAATTCACCTGCTTAGGTGGAAACTATCTTCGTGCTGCAAAGGTGCATTGCAATCGATATCATTTCAACGTTAATGTTAAAGTGGGTATCGCCCGTAATTTTTTTGTTGGGGCTCACCTGTTGTCATTTATCGAACCATAAATTTCACTTAATTGGACGATGATACCTTTGAAACCTGAGACTGTAAAGCCAATTCTAAGTAATGCGGACGTTTGCTTACCTGCAGAACGATATGTAAGTTGTGTGCTCGATTCCCGCGTCTGGCATGATAGTAATGTGGTACATCAGTCTTTCTCTGATATCCTTGCGATCACTGAGTAAAATACGTTAGAAAGCAGCAAGAAAAAATACAACTCCAAATGACGGTGGTACAAGTCCGGTCTAAACTAAACATAAGTTACGTTCCCTTCGTAGGTATCAAATACGAAGCAAACCCGGAAACTATGGATTCTCATTTTAAAAACCGAAGTTGAAATCGATATATCAGTACTTATTACTTCTCGGAACAGACATATACGGTGTCTTATGAGCCCCGTAGTGCCATTTACGAATTCGAAATCCAAATGTCGATACCTTCAGCTGTTCGGTAGATATTTGGGGTGAACATCTTAGCTGAATGATACTTTATAGTAGCGACGCCCAACATTCCTACATATGCGGCCGGATATGTGGTTTTATTTGCATACGAAGTCTGTGTTAGTAACTCCAATTATAGTTTAGGAAGTTTACTACATTTTTTTAATACAAGGAAAGCGTTAATTTCAAGTTCAGTTTATTTATTCCATAACATAGTGAGAACTATAGAGTCCCTACAATTTCGCGCTAGATTTCTGGACTGCCGTAAGACGGTATAAAGATAAATGTTAGTTTCATATGTGTCATTCGACCTCCACTCGTCCGACAAGCCGTGTATAGTCTTTTCGCGGTTACTTCACACCTTTGAAAAATCACCCCTTGTATCACGTGCTTGGTTGTTTTCTAAATAAGTTTAGTGTCACAATCGTTTCATACTTGTGTCAACATAAACGTGCCCTATTTTCGGTTGAATTAAACTTTTCCTTACAGTATTTAATTTATAATTAATACGAATAAAAACAGGGAGAAAACAGGTGTGTTGGTAATGCCTAGTATGAAATAGTCCTTGTGCAAAATAATATTACAGTGAGTGCGCACGAATTCGGTGCGTTGTCCCTTTGGCGTAATTTTCTAGACTCGGTAAAGCTTTGTTCGCATGAGGTGGACGAATATCGTGAAAGTAGAACTTTAGAAGGTCTTCCGAAAAGTTGGAAGCAATCGTAAATGGACTACCGAACTCACAGTCAATAGTAAATATGCAGCACTGTAGTGGCTTCACTCCATGTAACCCGGGTGGAACTGGAGAGTGAGTTCTGCTTGTGGAAGCAGTACAGAGGACTGTGGAGTATAATTTGGCGCCGGCTTATATCGCGAATTTGTAGGGGGTCGGTGATAACCCATGAAATGACGCCTGTAAATTTCCTAAAATTATTTATATCTTCCGTGGCCGCGACCAGAATTACNGACAAGATAAAAGAGACGACCACGTTTGTTGCCTTTTTAGTCTACGTTCCGAAGGACAGAAAGGCTTATGAGATCACTTCCCTGCCTGAGTGTGTAAGTTTTTGTGTGTGTAGATGTGTGTGCGTGTGTGTGTGAGCGTGTGCACATTTATAGTACTCAGTACTAATGACACCTGACTTTTATAGTTTTATACCACGCCGGACATTTACTTTCAATATGGCGGCCATTTTAATATTTAGGGTGATGTCACATCTCGGGAAACAGTAAACCGATTTGAAAAAAAAAATGTGTATGCTGGGAGAGCATCGCGTAAGCATTAAATTTTAAAATCTGTATTACTGTTAGCCCGCCATTTTTTAAGATAGCACTAAATTAAGAAACAAAGATTTTACATTATATCTCGAAAACTATCAAAACAATTCTCACCCAATTTGGTATTTAAGTAATACTATGCCAGACCAGGTAAAAGTAAGTAATTAAACGTGATTAGGCATTTATTTTCAAAATGGCGGCCATAAAAATAAGTTAGGTTTATTTGGCATATCTACTATACCATTTAACAAATTTTGATAACATTTTATATGCTGAAAGTATATATTACAAGCATTATATGCGCCAACACATAGCCACTTTTCTCAGCCGTTTTCTAAGAATGAATAAACAAAGTTTTTATATCATATCTCGGAAAACAATTAAAAAATTCCTACCAAATTTAGCAAACAAGTAGTACTGCTTCAGATGATTTTAAATTATATAATTTAAGTATGTCAGACACATATTTTAAAAATGGTGACCATTTAGTTATATAACCTTAGAATGTTGCATCGTCGAAAACATGTAATCAATTCCATCTCAACTGTGTATGATAACAGTATATATTACAACTATCAAATGCGTCTACACGGAGCATATTTTATCCGCCATTTTGTTATATACGCCACATGAAAAAATAAAGTTTTTAATTAATATCTCGGGTAACAATTTGTCGATTCCTACCAAATTGGGTAAACAATTTTCACTGTATCAGATGGTGTAAACTGCTATGTTTTAAGTAGGCCAGGCACTTATTTTCAAAATGGTGGCTATATAAATATTTTAGCTCAGTATATTTTATTAACTAAAAAAATTCCATCTTAACTTTGTATGCTGGCAGTATCGATTACAACCATCAAATTTGCCTATATGGAAACTCATTTCTCTGGCATTTTGTAAGTAACCCTCACAATAAAAATTAAGTTTTTATGTCATATCTCGGGAAACAATCAACACATTCTACCAAATTTGGGCGAAGGATTTGTATTGTGGTAGGCCAGATAACTATATTTTTAAGTGTGGCAGACACTCATTTCCAGAATGGCGGCTATAAAATAATTTTAGATTTGTGTGCTTTATCTAAGAAACTATGTTATCAATTTTAGCCTCACTTTCTATACTGAAAATATATAATCATTAAATGTGCTAATACATAACCTTCTTCTCCTCCATTTATGAAGATCGTCACATGAATAATATGGAGGTTTCATGCCATATCTCAGGGACTAATCACCCGATTTTCAAAAAATTCGTTACACAAGTAGCGCTATGGTAGGTCATGTAAACTTACCTGTTTTAAGTGTGGCTCAGTATATTATTTTAAAAAATACGGCCCTGCAAATATTTTTTATTAGTAAACGTTATCATTCCAAACATCAGACTGATTAAATTCTAAGTTCATGCTCTAATCCGATCTCCGTAATGCAGTTGATTGCACGTTAGATTATGGTAAGAGGTTTTCTGGATTAGAGTCCCGGGCAAGGCTCGGTGTATTTGTAATTGTCTCCCTACAGTTGCGTGTTTCTGGTTTCATCTCTTATGAAATTGCTTTCAACGAGACAAGTCCTACTTACCAACTCAGCTTTTAAAATAATATTTAAAAATAAATTGCACCCAAGTTAAGAAAAGCAGGTTCTTTAGTTATATAAGTAACTTTTTTTTCATTATCTATTAATACAACATCTAGAGTTCCTTCTAATATAATATACTGCTGACGATAATATTATATATTCAAAAAATTTTGCATTAAGGTAACTGGCACAGTGATAAGTATGAAAACACAAGTAGTTTTATCTGTTTTACAAATACGTAGTTATAGTTTTTTTTTATAGAGAACTTAAAATTAAGAATATCTACGTTTCCTGCCAGATTCAGTTCTTCATGATATTTGAGTTTGCGAGATAACTTGGTGTAACTTCGGTTGCTATTTATAGGAATTCGTTCTTTCTTAAACACTGCGAACTCAAAAGATGCAGAAAACAATTTCTCCTTTTCCCATAAGCTTAAAGAAAATATTTTCAAAATAACGAATGCTTCCCTATAAACCTACATATATAGAGAAAATTCAAGTACCCTTAAGACAATTCTTTGAATGTTTTAAACCTTGCCACGCCCTTAATTCTGTTTGACTCTGTCTCTTTCTCAACCAGCAGGAAATTAGGGCGCTTGTTGCTACGTCCCAGGCTGTAACTTCTAAGCAGTGTTTTTCTTTTTGAGTTATCTAAAAAGGTGAAGATTCCATCTCAAACCCTGGCATGAATAAAAAATTTCTGAGCATAGGATTTGTAATCGTGTGATTCGAAGCCCACTCTCTTTATCTTGTGTGCATAACCATGCGACGTAAAACGCAAATTTTTTTCCTTGGCATTTAGATGAGTACATTCATTTAAAAACAAATGTATACTTCACACAGCTTTGTGTATCGTGGACTTAGTTGTATTTGATTCGCTCTTTCTATATGCATTTGCTTATTGTAGGCTCAGAGTCCTCTAAGACTCGTTAAAGGAACACCTGGGCCAATCACAAAAGCTATAAGAGGTACAAAATTTTCGTATCTATCCTACCATCACATGATTTCTTGTACTTTATGGGTTGCTGTTAATTCGAAATAAAGTTAACGTAACACGCCCTAGAGGGCTCTGAAGGTATAATAAGCTCGTAATAGAAGGAAAAATCAAATCACACGCCGCGGAATATTAAGCAGTAAAATGGTTTCTGAGGAAGACCACTACCCAGCAAGCAGGCCCGAGTGCACGAAGGAGTAGTTTAAAGTCCATCCTACAGGACGCAGAACTCAACTTTTTTTATTCAGCAAAATGCGTTCCATTATTACGTCATATTCAATCATCTGTGGAAGATATCTGATTATCCTTTCACGTTAATTCCACGTGGTGAAACGATAAAATCAGCATCCGCTGTCAACCTCGGGCAGTCTACTGAACTATGCGCGTGCGTCGGTTTGGCACAAGTTGAAAATTTTACGGATAAATCTCAAGACTAAAATGATTACTGGAATGCAGATGAATATGATCTGTCTACAATATTTCATCTATCTAGTTGCTAGCGGCTGCTGATTGTCCGAAGAAGGGATGTAGATGTTTTCTCGGAATTCTATCGCGTCGCTCGCCTTTTGATTTATCGTCAAACCCTGCAGCACGCCACGTGTGAGACATGTACTCTCGCCTGTTTCACGAGAGCAGTATTCCTACCACGGGATGTTTCAAACACAGCTACCCTCCAAAAATAGCCACGATTCACTAAATGTGTTGGTTCATCCAAGCGAAGCAGTGACGTCACCTTCTCAAGCACAAGAAGCACACGCTTCGACTCTATATGTATACATTCACCATTTAGTGTAATATGGTGCGTAACAGCCGTTCAGAGAATCCGCAATGCGGCAATGAAAAACTACTGTTACGATGGTTCATTTAAATAGTCAGTGATATACGTGCATTCTAAACACTTTTATAGTATTAGGCAGGGATTTATAACCAAACATGGAAAAACTAAGAAACAGCGGCCCACAAAAAAAAAAAAAAAAAAAGTAAATGCAGGATGATCCTGAAAAACAGGTACAAACTGTGGAAGTGAATACCTATGCAACATGAGATAGAAAACATTATGCGTCATATGTCCTACAGTAGTAATCTGTAAGGGAGGAAGGTGCCCTTGAAAATCGATTTATATCGTTGATAACAAAAGGCTTATAAACTTTTCCAGCTGAAGAACAGTAGTAGATATGGAAATATTTTGTTATTTTACTGCTTATTTTTACTGTTTAATTACATTGTTTTTATTTACCTAATTTCTCATATTTTTGATAGCTAATTATATTTCGTTCTTTTTTAAAATGAGCTATTCAAATTTCCTGCTTTGGGGAGGGGGATTGATCCTGGAAAGTGCCCGCTGTCCACGCTCCCGCTGCAAGGGTTTAATATTATGTGTTAGGGGTAGGTTTATCTTAGGTAACTACTCTAGGATTTGTCTAGAGTTTGTGGATAACCAACTAGAGAAGGCCATCTCTAGTGCAGTCGGCTCGATCAAACCCACGATTTCTCGAACTCCAGCGAGACCGGTACCTGAACGTGGTTTTGTCAATAACGCAGTAAGTCTGACGAAATGCTGCGCAACTGCGTCATCTCAACGTCAAATCATTACCATTTTTATCGCGGCGCAAGAAATTATTCGAGTGGGGTGTGTCTCAGAAAGGAATGATCCGAACAGAAATGTATGCAATAGTGTTTTCTGTTTCATGGAATGACTGTTGACTGAAATCGCAAAGCAAATAAACGAAATCTTCCCGTCTGCATTAGTTTATACAACACGTTTGCTGTTTCTAACAACACTTGGGATTCCATTAGAGGACTCGGGCTCAATTCCCGGTTCGACCGTTCGGGTTTCTATTTTCCACTATCGAACGCACGTTAAAGGTTGTTTGTTGGTGTTGTTGTTGATGTTACAGACAAATAAAAAGTGGGTTTAATTTGATGTTCATAGCTTGATTACAATTAATTCACCGAGCAATCGTGTCTGTTTCACAGTCCACACCAACGCAACATCTCCCAGCGGATGACGCAACTTAACCCACCACAGCTACAGCCAAATGCATACACATATGAACACCCCCTTATATCTCAAAAAGTGCTCGTCGAGTTTTAAAAATAATCACATCACTGAACTCCCCGCTCAATAACATGCTATGTTATTGGGAGAAATGGGTATATTCCCATTAAAAAAATCGAAGTTGATATCGTTATCTTAGTAATTAATTACAACTAGGAACCGACATAGACGGTGTCTTATGAGCCTTGTAGGGACATTTATGAATTAGAAATCAAAATTTCGATACCTTCAGTGGTTCTGAAGATATTTGGGGTGAACATCTTAGTTGGATAATCCTGTACAAAGTTGGGAACTATCCTACTCGTTTAACTCTTTCATGAGAAAACATGTGAACGCTACCAAGAAAGTATGGGGAAAATTGTCTACCATTCGCACTTTCTCACTATACGTAGAGACCATGAAAAATGGCGAAGAATTTTTTGTTTTTGGTAACACCATAGCTAGTTTATTCTTTTTTTGATTAGGTGATCAAGATTTTGACTCAATTAAGTTTTCTGCAGTCCAATCACGAACGTTCTGCTTTGGAGTATCTGAGTCTTCATTGACCCAATGAAATGGGACAGTAGCTTCATAAATACACGACAGCCACCAACCAAAATAAACTGTCGGAAAAATTTACGGAACTGTTATCTGGTCGCCCTTACCTCGCCCGGTGAGCGGGATGATTGACAGCTACCTGGACTAAGCTTACCTTCCCCGCAACCCCCTTTTCAGGAGAAGTCGGCGGCGGACTTTTGAATGAAACTTCTAGTAACCTTCGTCCTAGGCGCAAGCCAACACGTAGAGAAGAGTCTGAACCAGGATAGACGACATTATAAATACCCCTCACATGCGGAGAGCAGAGAGTTTTTTGTAGTAGCTATCTGGCTGAAATACGGTAACCTGGCAAATTTTGGTGCAGCGAGGTATATCAGTGGAGAGGACGTACGACAGCGGACGAGTGTGTGTAGTGTGGCCTGACGAGGGGGTGTGGTATTCGACGAGTAGAGTGCTATTGTGCACGGGGGCACTCGGAGCGCTCTAGAACATTCTGGACTGGTGGAATCAGGACTACATTAAGGTGGGGCTGTATGAACATGTGTCACGGACTTGATTGTAAATTTAATATGTTAATTATTATGTTAATTTAATATGTTTTGATACACGGTTTATCGGGACTGATTTTAGTCATTTGAGTGCATTAATTTATGTGAGGTGATTGACTATTGTGTAAATATTACTTGTAAATAGCAAGTGATAGCAATAGATTGTGAAATATTAAGTCAAGAATATTGTATTTTTTGTGTTTTTAAATAAATTGGTAAATAATTATCAAACATGTTATTTGATCAAGACCTCCAGCACTTATTGTAGACACGCTGAAAAATAGTGAAAATGTCTCTGAATCAGCATGTATTCAGTGACAGTCTTGTTAGATTATTATTTTATAACTGGATGTGCCAGCTTTTTTCTGCAGTCCAATCACTAGAGTTCTGCTTTGGAGTAGCAAAGTCCTCATTGGCCCAACGAAATGGGATAGTAGCGTCATAAATGCATGAAAGTCAGCAACCGAAAGAAACCGTGGACAAGTTTTAAAGTACGTTGAATCCAATAGGAAACAGTCAACCTTTCCTGCGATAAACCATCCTCTCTAACTATGCTGTGATGTGATAGATTTCCGAATAATGCTTTAGATTGTAGGTGAGAAAGGTTGGAAACCTCCGAGATGATATCCATCTCATCTCATCACAAGGAGGACTCGCATCTGCTGGGCAACCGCCCGACGAGAAAGCTGGGTGCGAGGGGTCAGGCCGGTAGAGGCGTGTAGTTCTTGTTCTCGGAAGACGATGCCTGTCGTCTCGGTCAGCTCGCACGTCCGCGACATTCTTGAGGGCGCCCGTGGGCCAAGTCTCGAGACCGCACAGCATCCTGGTGGAAACACTAGACGCAACACGCTGCCCGCGTCGCATTGCCAAGATTGCCAAGGAGAAAATGAGTTCTATGGGTCTAGCTTGCTGCCTGTAGTCCGTTCATGGTTACTTCCTAATTTTTCCCTAAGCCCTGTTAAAGTTCTACTTTCAGGCTATTCCTCCGCCTCATTCAAAGAGTGCTTAACTCAGTCTAGAAAATTACGCCAAAGGGACAACGCACTTCATTCCTGTGCACTCAGCCTAATAATATTTTGCACGAGAACTATTTCTTACTGGGCATTGCCAACACACCTATTTCATCTCTGTTTCTATTCATAATTTATACATAAAACTTAAGTACATGTTCAATTTATCAAAAAGTAAACTAGTTAGTATATGTTAAAAGAAGTATAAAAAGCTTGTGATACATGGCATACTTAAGACAACCAAACACGTCATGCATGAAATGGTTTTACTTCTCAACGCATCAATTTTAATTGAAAGATAACCGTTTCAAACAAAAATTATTTTAGCGTAATTTTATGTAAATTTTTTTTATAAAATTGCACATTAAAATCAGTTATCTTCAAAACTGACACAACGTAAAGCAATTGATTTAATATTGATTTTTCATTAAAACTCGGTGGGTTGCAGGCTTGTTAGTCAGAGCCCTCATCATTAGGCTCGTAGCGTTAGTTTTGCCGGAAAGTTAATGTTTCTATGCGAGAAGTGCCCTGACCATAGGGATTTAGGGATACTTGACTTTCGCGAAAAAGAGTTCCAGGCAGGATTTCAATGTCCTGCAGTTTTCCTTTGGTAATTTGCCGTGTATCTTCGTCAGGAGACGGTGTGGTGTTCGGCTGGACCAATCAGAATTAGGTTACTCAGGTACGGAAAGTCTGATTCGCGGGCAGGCAGTAACAACGCATAGCAGCTAAAACCATCCAATAGCGTGAGTAAGTAAGTGGAGAGATCTGAGTGGCCCTTAACGTCGAGGCCTTGAGAGCTGATGAGGGTGAAGTGAGGTGAGTATGGAGCAGCGCCGGAATTCAAAAGCGGGGGGAAACTGGAGATTCCGAGAAAACCCGCCGACCAACGGCATCGTCCGACACGATTCCCACTTGATAAAATCAGAGGGTGAACCGGCCAGGGATTGAACCCAGTTCACCTTGGTGGGAGGCGAGCAGTCTAACCGCTCAACCACAACAGTTCAGCGTCAACGTGACCAAATCCCTTGTAACACTGTCGCGTGTATATGAATCAACTAGTGGCAGAATGCTTAAGTATACAGAGGCGAGACAACCACTCCGGTAGAAATGGCGTCACTAGCCAGCGACACGTCGGAACGCCGTTCGCCAATCAGCACTCGGCAACCCAACTCATCAGTCGGTCGCCCGACCAATAGGAGACCTTTCATAGCATGCAGCAGTCAATCAGTCGCGAGGCCCGTTCTCACAGTCTCGCGAAGCCTATCACAAAATCAATACGCCCACATCAAAGGAACCGCCATGGGCCGTTTCGTCTCCGTGATTTTGTATAAAGAACGTCAGCCAACCAAATTACGGATTGTGCTCGGGTACGAGCAGGGCAGTGGGGGCCTAGCTTGTCCCAAAAATAATAAGGCGATTTTTGCGGATATCTACCTATAGGTAGGGGCAGTGATATTTCGCGAAAAGATTTCAAGACAAGATACAGTCCAAAGCACTGTAGGGTCATCCAGATTCTTTGATTGGCTAAAAAATGTTTTGGGCCATGTTAACCGTTTGCGCACGAATCAAGAAGGTTCAGTATCGGAGTTACTTAGTCCTGAGTGGCTTGGTCAAAGACGGACACGGCACCAGTAGCCAATGTAGGTATAACAACAGATGAGGTGTGTATATAGTATTGAAGTCTACTGTGTGCTTCGATTTTTACGCGAAAAGTCACTGGCCCTGCCTATAGGATTTGAATAACCCCTTAACATAATATTCCGAGTTTACTCGTTCACATCTGACATGTTGCAAAACATGTGGTCGGTGCAGCAACTGCACCTGCAGCAGCAACTGATAGCATTGCCGCAGCAATTCTGTCAGTTGCTGCTGACACACAAACTATTTATAATTTGTTGCTTATTGCGCCATCGATTTACTGAAACCCTTTCCATACATTCCAATGTGTCACTTGAAATTCGTAAGTACTACTCACGCCAAAAAATTTCGTCTTTTGCAACATCCGAAAAGAAAAATTAATGTGTACGTTAAGAGGCGCATATTTGGACTTAATTTATGTCCCGCGCGGTCTGAAGAGACGGCGGGGAGACCGAAGGTGGGGAAACAAAAGGCGACAGGCACGCCCTACGTCCGTCGTTAATAGTCGGGTAGAGGCGGGCGGGAATGAATAACCGACCAGTTGGAAATAGAACGGACGTGAACCAACCCACAACACCAGCGTGTGTCTGTCCCAGTTCCGAGCACGTGACCGTTAGCACTCCTTTCAAGTGGGCGCCCTGCCGCTGCAGTGGCGTCGTCGCCAGGACCGTTGTAAATCAGGGAAGAAGGGAACGCCTCTGAAAATTATGGTTCTGTCCTGGAGAAGTTGTCCCACATGCGCGAGACGCAAGGACCTGGGGACACGAGCTACGGCTTCTCGTTGCCTTTCGAGCGGAAGCGAAGAACTGGGGCGGTCTTGCAAGTACAAACGTTGGTGATGGGCTGAACTGTTTCTTGCAGCCTTGTGGAAATCTTGGCACAGAAGATTCACGATTTAATTAATTATCGCTTTTGAAAGTTCCACTTAGTTAATTAGGCTGGACTCACAATGGTCCGTCACATCCGACAGTCGCCCGTCCGCCAGTCAGTCAATCCGTCTGTGTTTTCGTCCGTTAGTTGAAAGTGATTAGCAACAGTACGTCGTCTGTCAATCCTTCGGTACGGCAAGATTTCAGTGTGACAACTTAGCATCGTGATCTTTCTTTAGTGTGAGATATAGTTTGGTTGGAAATACATTTTCACGAAGGAAATATTTTGGGGGGATAGTTTTTTTTCACACGATAAGAAATTATACTGAATTTTTTTACATTTTAAATGCATGAATTAATTACCAAATATTGAATAAACACAGAACCACTACCTTGCATTTTATTTCCAAGTGCCTACATATTCACGTCTAAGGTACGTCGTTAAGGCGCCCGTCTACCTGGTGCTTGAATTGCGTTGCAGAGTGTTCCAAATACACGTTTTTCAACGAAATTANGAACTGCGTTGCAGTGTGTTCCAAATACACGTTTTTCAACGAAATTATTAAGCGTGCGTCCAACGTACTGATCTACGAAAAGAACACATACTTTAGACGAGAGCTGTTAAGTGCTTTCAAAATATCACNAGACGAGAGCTGTTAAGTACTTTCAAAATATCACGTACGTTAGAAACATCAATTCAGAGTACTCCAAAACCGCTAAAAACGGCCTTTCCAAGGCGCTGTAGCTCAAAATGCACGCATCAGATACACACAAAACTACTTTAGTCGCCTGCAATGAACCTTCCTAAAGACTTCCCACTAATAAAATAATATGGTCACTGCTGAAAGTCCCATAGGTACACGCAGCACGACGAGAACACTGCACGCCAGTTCAGAGCCTTGCGCTTAGCGTCGGTGGGGCATTTGGTGCGCGTGGCAGTGTCGCCCTTATCGCTCCCGCGCTTCTCGGCCTAAACGTGGGAAAAAGTTCCAGGTAGACGGGCGCCTTAAGGCCGTGGCTCATCCGTCCGTCCGTCCGTCGAAAGTTACAGTTTGGTAAATATTTGACGGATGGATGGATAGAAAGAGAAGTTGCCCTGCGATTGGTCGAAGATCACGTGACCGCCGAACGGAAGGACGACTGGCGGGCGCGACGCATGGTTGAGTCCAGCTTTAACTTTCTTCATTTTTTTCCCCCTCCGTCACATGAGGTTGTGAAATTTTTAGGAACGTATATATAATAGTACTATGCCAATAATTATTTTCCTGTGTATGAAATCAACACAAATAAATAGACTATATCCAGTTGCAATTGATTTTAAACATAACTCTAAATATGCCATTTATGCAAAGTACTACTTTTCGAAAGTACTGGGCGTTCCAGAGTCAGTGTAATTATATGCAGCTAATTACTGGGGATTTATTTTTCAAAAGTTGATTTCAAAAGTGTTCCATCAACCGCGAACACACCATAGTGACTGATCACCGCGTGTCGATTATATACCAATGTGATATCGCTACAAACATGAGAGTATATTATTGTTTCTCAAAACCTTAAGTTAATGCGTATAAAACAAAACTGAAACTGTTTTCAGTCATTACATAAAAAAATATACTTGTACTGGAAAACAATTTTAATATAATTCTAGGCGTACACAAAATGTATTATAAATCCATTTATGGAAATCTTAACAAGGGTAATTGTTTTCTTATACTCCATTCACCGTTACTTCGCACTTTTCTGAAGCCCTGCTTAAGTTCTACTTTCAGGATATTCCTCCGCATCATACAAACAAAGCTTAGAAAATTACACCATATGGCCGACGTACCGCATTCGTGCGCACTCAGTGTAATAACGTTTTCCATAAGAACTATTTCTTACTAGGCATTACCAACACACCTATTTTGTGTCTGTTTTTATTCACATCAGCTGTAAATGAAATATTATAATTTATACATAAAATATAAGTAAATGTTACACTTGACCAAAATAAGATACTTTTACACTGTATAATTGAAACAGTGCGGATTGAGCCAAATCAGTGAAAACAGTGAAAATTGAGGAGCTGATAATCAGTGCCAGGTAGCTAATGAATGATATATTGGCTGAATTTCAATTATTTATTTGTGATTCATGCTGAATTTCAAGAATTTCACTACTATAAATCACTTGTTTCCAGTTCATTCGCTTGATTCGCCGGTCAGTAGTAGCTTATCAACTGACTTCCAGTGAATGTTATTCCACTGATTGATATCACTGATTCGGACTTAACAGTGTATATTAACACAAAGAATACACAACGCTCGAGATACACGACATGTTCAGGGAACAACCAAACACGTCGTACATGGGGGTGCGTTTTTTTTTCCTTCGATATTTTGATTCGCAACAAAGCGTGAAGAAACCGCGAATAGGCTATATCGATATCCGCAGTCTTTGATTTTTTTTTTGTTACTGTGCACTCCGTTCCCTAAAGTAGGCTAGGATGGTGTCTTCAACATCACCGCTGGCGTCAACGACGCGGTGACCTGCTGCCGCCGCCGCTTCTCTTCACGCCTGACCCCAGGGAGTGTCCGGAGAAGTATGGGGTTGGTGATGTGGTACGGAGGATGAAGGACGTT